>JAPYYV010016234.1:0-21361 GCA_030522625.1 Copidosoma aretas
CACGAGACTCTCTCTCTCTCTCTCTCTCTGTACTTCCAAGACTATGCGTCTGCCGGCGTCGCCTCGCCGAGGGATCGATATTGAAGCTCGCTGTTGCACCTATGCGAGCCGTTTACCGATCGAAGCCGCTCCGTATGCTCCCTGTCCCAAATTATACGTGCCTTCGTTGACCATTCGCACGGCAGCAGCAGCAGCAGCAGCAGCAGCATCGGTCTCTCGTGATTCGGCGTCCGACCTTCGCGCGCGACTACCGATCATTAGTACGTGCAGAACTTTAGCGCGTCCTGCAAACTCATCGGGATGGCTTAAGAGTAAGAGTAGTTTAGAGAGAGAGATAAATCACCTCCGACGATCGAATTTTTTTTTCCCCCCACACAACAGCACACGCAATCGCGACGTAAAATTAACACCGGGAGTTCGATCGAGACTCGCGAATGGTAAAAAACTCCGCAGCACGAAATCTCGACCGCCCGTCGTGCTGCCGAGCGCGCGCTCGCTTCTATTTTCGGCCGAAACGAACGCGGGTGAGGAAGGGGGGGGGGGGGGGGGCGGCCGCGGGCCCCCGCCCGCGCCGCGCCCGGGGGGGCCGCCAAAAAACGGGGCGAAAAATACGGACTCGCGCCTGTTTTTCCCCTCGCTCATCTCGACTGAGAGCTGTACGAAATAGGGGCGAAAAATACGTACTCGCGCCTGTTTTTCCCCTCGCTCATCTCGACTGAGAGCTGTAAGCCGTCCCGGACGGTCGAGGTGAATAATCATCCGTGTCACTATCTGACGCTGACGGTGGAATGCGACGGGGATTCGGGGGGAAGCTCGTCAACGGCGGTTGGACTTTTTTTTGAGGTAGTTGGTCCGAAGATCGACCTACAACAGGTTGTTTTCAAACTTTGGGGATCACTTCGTAATATTTTCAAGATACGAAGCTTCAAAGTTGGACCCTTTAACGTGGTTAGTATATACCCTGGTCTTGCCCTGTGAAAAACAGACGTAAAAATCAATTTTAAAAGAATCGCTCGACGGATTTTGTCAAAAAACGAATATGTTACTTCATATACCTTTCGTAATGACGCGTTCAAATATTAGATCATTTACCCGTGCCGTTTTTAAAATATCCTAATTTTTATGTAATTTTCATTGCTTTCAATATATCTGTATTCTGGTACAATTTTCCTAACCTTTTTGACTTTTATCAGAATTTCAAAGTATTTTTCGAGATTTCTGTGATCCACGAGTTTCTTAGGCCGCTTTGGTATGAATCCGTGCCATCAATCAACTGTATATGCGACAAATCACTTAATAAACATCAATTTGAACAAATACACGTATTATATAGATATTCGCACCAACTGCCTTATACACGATCTTGTCGTCCCGTTCGAGCCGGACGCCCGTTGAAAATGGCTTTGGAAAGAACAAGCCGATCGGCCGCGTACCGAACGAGAGCTCGGGCTCTGATGATCCTCCGTCGTTCTCGAGCCGCAGCTCGTAAAAATCAAGCTCCATCACCCGGTACAATCATACCGGCGTTCCGCGCGCTCGCGGCTCGGCGAAAAATCATCGGTCGATCGGCGATTTTCGCGGTACGACGCTCGAGTCATTATCGGGCGCAGTCGCTGGGTGAGTTCGGAAAATCAAAATTGCCGCTGCTGTTGTTTTTGGCTCGGACTCGGCGCGAGAGTAGACGCGCGTGCATCGGACGACGACGACGACGACGACGACAACGGTGTCCGGCCCAATTGAGGCCTGATGAGTGTGATTTACGACGCGCTCTCGGCTTTTAAAAAAAACCCTTGTACACTGTTGCGTCGTCGTGCTCGTGCGCGTTGTATTTGACGCATGTATGATACGGACGGCTCTTTTAAATGGTAAATAAACAAAGCGCGCGCGCAGCCGCGGTTTTCCCGGCAAGCGCCGATCGTTTCGAGATAACTCGTTACGATTACCGCGATTTGCCCGAACGAAGCCTCGTAAATTTTCTTTTTTATATTTTTTCTTTCATCCGAGGAACTGGTGGTACAGTACTTGCAACTCTTGGATCACTTTTTATTCGTTTCTCGGAAAGTAGGCGCTTCGTATCGCACGCACTCGGCATGCACGACCCATACATCTTAGATCGACACACTTGTGTCCGAATCACGTGTACTGGACAGCTGCGGTGAAAATCACGTATACACCGACCGAGCCGTACTGTTTATAACACTCGCGATTGTACCATTACCCTCCTGAATAATTCACGCAGCGGTGAGCGAATCTTACAGCATAGATCCGATCGGCTCGGGACGCGCGGATCTCTGCTAAAAGGGGGGGAGGGGGGCGATCGCGAAATTGGGCTCGTTCGGGCGAAGGACGCGTCGCGAAGGCTGCGCCTATTATCGGATTTCCGACACACGTTGTGTACGCAGAGCGGCTGTTATAACACGGACTGTGCGTCGCACTGTTTGCATTTATAGAGCGCTTCCGCTGAAAATCGCGTTCGCATGATCGGTTGCGAAAATCAGTTATGGCCGATGTGCCGGAAAATCGTTAGCTCGCAAGTAAAGATCGCGGGCTCAGCGGTTTTCGGTGAAAAATGAAAGTTCTGATAAAAATTAAGATTGGCTCGATCCGCTGTAAACGCCGATTGCGAGGTGTATACGGATCTGCTTCTGGGAAAAATCGCGCGCCAATAATAAGAACAATAATAATGACGATCCGAACGGTGCCAGAGGAGCGCAACGATTTCTGGTTAATAAAGAACGGTCGTAAATGTCGCCTCGATGAATCGCGGTGCATTGCGACACGCGCAAGAAAGCTCGAGGGGAAAACCCACGCGCGAATCTTCCAAGCTTGCAAGAGTATGTTGTACAGATACATCACTTGGTAACAAATATAACACGGCAAATGTGACATAATAATATATATGGTAAACGTCCCCCACGTATACATTGGAATGTTGTTTTTTTTTTTTTTTTTTTTTTTTTGACATTTTGCTATAAATTTTCGATTTGTCCCATGCTCAAGGGACATAAAATGTTTGAGGGTAGCGCGTGAACACGGAGTTGTTATCGACGAACAATTAAAATCATAATAAGACCAGCGCGCTTATAATCTCTCGGTCGAGGCGAGAGAGCGTCAGGGAGGACAACATAACAAAACAAAAAAAAAGCACAAAAGCGCGAGTAAGTGCATTTTTTAATCGCCGCGACTTTGACGGACAAGGGATCAGCGCGGCGTCTCGTGTTTCGTTATGCTGCATAACATATGCCAGAAGCGATAAGAATACTTTTATTAATTTCTGTTCGATGCATACAAATCATCATGCACTCGTATCGTATGATATCGTGCTTCGGGAGGGAGCTGAGATGGATAACGGTTCGACTTGTTTATGCCATAACGATACAGTATAGGCATATATACGCGACGTGTGCTTGCGTATGTACGTCCAAAGCAAAGTGAAGACATAACAAATGGCGCGGTAAATGTTATCTTGCTGTCTTGCTGCTTAAAAACATCGATCAACTGTTACATGATTCACGGTTAACCCAATCAACCCTCGGAACGTATTATGCACAAGCGTACTCATACTTGCGCCAAAGCAACAGTATCTGCAAGCTCCCGACGGAGGTTTAAAAATATCCTCACAAGGTATACACGAGAAGAGCATACTCGAGCAAATGCTCGTCCGCCGATCGATCGAGTCGCCAAGAATGTCCCCCGGGTCGTGCGCATCAGATCTGTAGAACCGGCGCTTTTGCATATGCACCTGCAATACACATACAGCCAAAGATTTTGCGACAGCTCGACCATCATATACACTCTGTAGTAGCCGCGCAGGCTCACCCGTGCGTGTGTTCCTCGTATATCTCTTTCGTCACGTGCGTATTCCGACGAGGGAGTTGTGTTTTTTGCGGAAGTCGCGCGGATTACGAGCTGATCGTGTGTTTATTTTTACCCGCGAAAATCCGTCCCATTTTTTCTCGCGTACGTACGGGTAAGATATAAGTATAACGCGCAGAGTCGCTTCCCACAGCCAAGTGTTTTGTGTTTATTACTGCAAGCGTTGGATAAGACGCCGCGCCGAGTGTGGGACAGGGTATTTTGTTTCGGTCATTACGCGAGCTTATACCATGTATCTAGTAGTTTGCATGAGTAACACGAGCGCGAGACTCCCCGATAATAACGTGTAACCGTTGGGTGGGACGCGCGACACAGCCGTACGCGGCGTATCTGATTATTAATTTTCGTCTCTTGGGGGGAGGATAGCTCGTGGTTTTTTGGAACGCAAACGCGGCCGTTCTTCGCTGCCCGCCGGCCTTCGGGAATCCAAAGCGGCATCTCGCGTATCGCGAAATTCATTCGCGTCGTCTAAAAATAGACGCGGCAGAAAGGCTCTGCACCGCGCTGCACCCCGATTCAGAAGTAAATCATCGCGCCGAGCCTCGACCTCCTTTATACACGTGTGTATGAACACAGCTCGCTAATTATCCGACGCGCGCGGGGAGTTATCTCTTCCTCGTTTTTCCCGACGCACCGGAAGGACTCTGCCGGCCGATCGGCGCGAAGCAACACCGGCCTGCACTCGTGGCGGATCGATCGGTGGATCGCGCACTCATGTACATACATTATATACGTGCGTGCGTAATCGCGGCATTGAGGCGCGAGCGCGCGCGCTTGGCGGTACAAGTATATATATATATACGACGTCAGGGTCGCGGAGCGCCGAACGCGGCCTCGTCCGGTCGCGCACCGCTTTGCCTCCCCCCGAGACGCGAGCTCCCTCGGGATGCGAAGCTGCTGCTGCTGCATATCGTCTAGTTTTATTTGAAAACTGTTGTATTCTTCTTTCGCGCAAAGAGCCACGTTTGTATGTATTCGGCCGTTATTTTGTATGCTCGCACGCGGTGTTTTCATTACGGAGCTACATGTATAATATGATAAGAATCTATCGGGTGGGTAGGAGGAAGCTTCGTTGTTGGATTCGCGCGCGCATCGGCTGGCCCGTGAGTCTTGATGGCGGATAATGGGGGATGAGGGTCCGAAGCCATCGATCATCGGCGGCGTTTCGAATAGAGAGTAACGCGTGATAACAGAAGTATATTATAATCGCGGGGAAACAGATTCGTCCCGCCTGCGTGGTAAACGCGTTCCAACGAGGCGTTTTTCGAGGCGTTTCTCGATTTCAGGAGGTGTTTGTAATAATATTATGAGGTAGTATGTATACGTACGGTCGCCTGTATACACCGGCTAAAACACCGATTAGCAATATTATTTACAGCCTCCCGGAAAAAATCGTGGGCGTGCTGATGGAGTCGTAATATAATGCTCGCGCGTCATCGATATAATCTCCTAGGACGATGATTAACATAATCTGCGTGACGTAGAAAGTTCCCGTTGCTCGAGTATGGGGAGACAATTCTGGCCACTCCCTCGGCCCTCCTCTCACGGGGATCGTTCGACTGTCGAGTAGGAGGATGCGGGAGTGGTTCTGCGAAAACAAAAAAACTTCGAACTCCGGAGGAGAATGTGGATTTTTTCCCTTTTTTCACCGTTCGAGGCGAACAACGTTTTTGCGCAATGTTCTCGTTGTTCTTGACTTGAAAATTTGCAAGATTATGAACAATGACACGATGCTCACTTTCAACCGGAGAACTGCAGGGTTACAATCAAATCCTAAAACGTAGAAAATTATTATTCCAAAATTTGACAAAGAACGAAAACATTTTTCAAGCTCGATGCTAAACCCAACGAACCTAAATGGCTTCTCACACCTCGTATCCATCATCTGTTCACAAGTGTCCATCTTGAGGCGCTTTTTCCAACGTAGTTTCTTTTCAAAGAATTCCCCACGTAGGCACCCACGACGTCAAGCGCCGGTCAAGCTGCATCATCAGGCAAAAGCACGCATATACTCCCCGCCCGTAAAACCTCGGTTATATGGGTGTTACCCGTCCCTGCCCTTGGCAATCTGCTCGTAAATCCTCCAAAAGAGAGCGCAAGCACGTTGGGAGAGATGCAAAATAGATCGCGTGGGGGCCGTCACGTGGGAGTTATCCATATACGCCACAACAACTGCGCACCGGCCGGCCGTATAGAGCCCATGATTAAGCTGCTGCTGCTGCTGCTGCTGCAGTAGCGAAGTAAACAACCCAAGAGAGGGTCCTTCGCGCGGCTTCTGGAACTCGCCGAGAAATTCCTATCCTCCCCCTCCCCCCTGTGCTCGGGCCTGGGTTTTTTCCAAATCCCCCCACCTCTCGATCTCGAGCGCCTGCGGCGTGTATACAATACATCGCCCCTCCCCGCAGGTTTCCCTTTTTACACTGTGCCACTTCCGATGCTGCACGATGGCTCGCCGAGGAAGTGTGCCGTTTGAATGAGACGCGTATTATGCGCAGTATATACGGGAGTCCAAAACACGGGGTTGTTTACTACTAATACTATACGCGTTCCTCGTGCAGAGCGTCACGTTACCCGGAATGGGGGCGGGGGGGGGGGGGGGCTATTCTTGGACGCAGGGCTCTGCAGCACACCACCTGTTCTCTCGTGTGTATATACACCTACATGTGTCATCGTGCCCCTTTTTGTTTTTCTCCTTCACTTCGTCCCGTTTGTCATGGTCCACGTACTTCGAACCCTATATCTTCATTTTTCAGGAAAAAAAAAAAAAAAAAAAAAAAAACAAGCACTTACGCCTGCTCCGCTCATCACGGGCGCGGGAAAAAAAATCGCGCTGTTAATTTTCCTCGATCGTCGCGCGCCTACTTACTCTTTATCAAGCGCTGCGAAACGAGATAGGATCATGTTTTTATTTTGTTTCTTTTTACCTTTCGCATAGGTATATACATATGTGTTGACCAAGTGCGTAATTGTCGAGGTAATTGTTGATTGTTGCGATTTCCATAACTGTTGTCCAAAATCACGTTTCTCATCATCAACGGCAAACTGCACTTCGTTGTTACTACTACTACTACTACTACTACTACTACTACTACTACTACTACTACTACTACTACTTCTACTACTACTACTACTACTACTACTACTACTACTACTACTTTTTTTTTTTTTTTTTTCATGTTTAGCAAAAAGTAGTGCCCAAGCACACTGCGATATTTATTACGTGTATCGATGTACCTAATTACTGTATACGTATACGAAATATTCAGTGTATTTATGTTTCTAAATATTGTACATCACCTGTATATGTGTGTGTAAAACATTAACTTATATGATTATGACACTTATATTATATACAAAATACAATATATAGCCCTATATATACCTATACAAAAATAACACGAGCAACACTGAATATGCGTAGTGTTTTTTTTAATATTCATATTCTGTATTACTATTATTATTAATTTATTATTATTATTATCATTATGTAATCATCCTTTCTCTAGCTGTGCCTCTATATATTGTATAGTTCTAGAGATTAGTCATAGCTGTCACTTAGCAACCCTAAGTAGTTGACACCAAACCCCCGTTCCGAGCAATCTTTAATAAATCTCTAGATATTTTTAGCTATACGTATTCTGCATGACGAAATCAACGGAAGATTAGCATTTTTATGGATTTTTACAAAATTTTCTTTGGTACACCCCTCTAAATCACTTTTTGTACTTTTTTGTATCATAATGAGGATGCATAATATCGTAAATACGCAAAAACAATGACGCAGAGGCTTCTTATAAGGTCGTGTGAAAAATCGATCGTAAATACGCTGTTCGAGCGATCTCAGGATGACTAATATACATTGAGGCTTATGTATTTTTCTTTTCTTTCATTTTAAATATCTTGTAGTTGTTGAAACAAATCGTAGTAACACTGAAGTTGATGAGACAAAAATTTTCAAGCCTTCACTGAATATTCGGTGGACAGTCAAAAACAGTTTTTTTAATGACTTATTTCCTGTGTAGTTATTTCCAAACAGAAACATAAGTATATCAGGTATCAAAGCGAAGCAAAACATAACGTATAACGAGCTTTGCATGCTGAAAATGAAACTTACAAAGTGATCGATCGAATTCGTTTTGATCAATAGTTTATTTGGTGTATGTTTGATCTTAAAAAATTGCTTGAATCAAACAAATATGTTACATCGATTTTTCAATTCATCGTAATTTTTCTCATTAATTACGTGAATTTGAACAAAATTAAAAAATTTAGAACAATAAATAAATGATCTTTAGTAAATAATGAGTCATCATAAGCTTACCGGAAAATGATACTTTTTGGTCGTTTCTTCACATATTTAACCTTAATTTAGAGCTGTGCAAAGATATCCTGCGTCATTGCCTCAGTCAGTATGTACATGCACAAATTTTCGGGTAAATATTATTTTTTCAAAATACTCCAGATCAATTGTATTTAAAAATCTTTAGTAGATGATGAAACAATGAAACCATGATTATTTTCTTCAAAACAAAGTGTCGGATATTATGTATATGATTTACGAAAGATACAGTTTTCGGGATTATGACCTCCGTAGATTAATCATATAATATCGAACATATCGTTCCCGGAATAAAAAGTTCCCAAAGCCATCAAAACGCCGATTTTCCATGAATTTCATCATGTACAACACGTCTTGAGAAATGATTCGTCGAGATTTGGGGACAAAACTTATCACGAAATTATTAATTGTATCGCTATCGAGCGCTGTTAAAATATACATGTGATGTAAATGTATAAAAGAATGAAAAAATGTCCGACGTAATGTCATGTTCATCAAACCGAGATTGATCGAAAACGCACCTAGAGTGTTTCGATCGGGTCATCCGTAGATGATCAATCCTTTTTACAATCGCGCTTTTTCATCGAAAAGAAACACTCGTACGTTAAAGAGAGAAACGCGAAAACCAAAATCACTCAAGTTTCGACAAATCGTACTTGCTCGGCTAGGCGAGCATCGCTAGATCTTTTCGTCCATCGCTTGGGTTGACTCCGGGCTGTGTACTCATTTTTTGATTTTCACAATGTAATATATATTTCACGCTAGAGCACTGCAGCTGATACAGATATCCATTTCAATCGGCACGAGGTCGACCCGATCGCGATGTTCAAACAAATCTTTCGTAAATCTGAAGCAAAAAACCAACAAAAAAACCAAATAGCTGCTCCAGCAAAAAAAAACTAACTTCCAAACGTTCGCTAATTCCAGGTACTGTCTATGAACGAGGAGCTGAGGCGGGCGCTCTACCACAACAATAGCGCGGTATCGCTGGACTCGGAGATCATAGTGCCGGATCTGGTGGGCGCGACCGAGATACTGAGCGACGAGCACAGGGAACAGCTCTGCCGGCACCTACCGGCGCGGGCCGAGGGCTACCTCTGGACCCTCGTCTTCAGCACGAGCCAGAACGGCTTCAGCCTCAACAGCATGTACAGGAAGATGTGCAAGGTCGAGAGTCCCATTCTTCTCGTCATCGAGGACACGGAGGGCAACGTAAGTTTTGGCCATTTTCGTTCGATGTAATGTCATCACTTACAACAATAACAATAACAACAACAACAACAACAACGACTCCATGCTCAGGTGTTCGGAGCCCTGACCTCGTGCTCGCTGCGCGTCAGCGATCATTTTTACGGAACGGGCGAGTCGCTGCTCTTCAGGTTCACGCCGAGGTTCCAGGCCTTCAACTGGACCGGCGACAACCTCTACTTTATCAAGGGCAACAACGAGAGCCTCGCCATCGGGGCCGGAGAGTGAGTCCCGCTTGATTTTACCTTTGCTCTCGATTTATCTCTGATCGACGATCCACATGCATCGCACTAATTCGCACTTCTCCCCACCCCTCCCCGAACCAACAGTGGTAAATTCGGACTGTGGCTGGACGGCGATCTGTACCAGGGTAGAACCCAGTCGTGCAGCACGTACGGGAACGAGCCGCTGGCGCCGCACGAGGACTTTGTGGTCAAGACGCTCGAGTGCTGGGCGTTCATATAGGACACGGCCCCCTTTCAGCCGGCCGCGTCGTCCCCGTTGTCGAAAACGTCGAGCCCGACGCCGCCGCCCTCGGCCAGCCCGATGATGACGATGATGCAGACCCAGTCGAGCCTCACCTGAATCGCCGACACTACCCCCGGAGGCTGGTGCTCGGGAGTCGTCTCGTCCTCGTGCAGGGGCCCACCATCACCTTGTTAGCTCGCGTGCGACCTGCAGGAGAAGCACCGCTGCGCGGGAGAGCGCGGGACGCGTGCGAGCGAGACGTACGCTTGAACAATATTATACACGTATGTCACATCGTCTTGGAGGCACGTGTGCCGCCTGCGCAGATGATGATGATGATCGTCACGACGATATATTATATACATAGAGAGATTATTTATATGGTGGTACATCTCCCTCCCTTTTCAAATCTATGTAATGTACATCGTTGTCACTGTATTACACGTCAAAACGAAAGCCATGATTATTGATTCATTTGTTGTGTGTACAGATTTTGCACTTGTCTCGTTTTTATTATGATTACTATCATTATGTCGGCGCAAAAGATGATGATAATGGTGACGATGATATTTTTGCGCGAGGCCCGCGGCGTACAATTATTCTTGTCATGTACACGTGATAATAATACACCTATAGATATACACAGAAACACGAGGCGGACCGATTATTTTTAACGATTGATGGGACGACGAAAGAATTATAACAAAGCGACGATTTGAAAAACAAACAAACAAACAAACAAATAAAAGACGGATGATAAAAATTCAACACATGTACATAAATATATACATATACCGATGATTTGATCAATCGCCTCGCGCGGATTTAAACGCGCTACGGCTAATATAGACTTTTTATTATTTTTTTCGACTTATCGATCATAATCATTGTTGTTTCCTCAATAATTTTGTAATTTAGCATATTTATATTATTATTTTATTATTATTATTATTATTATTATTATTATTATTATTATTATTATTGTCATTATTATTTTATATGCATACATAAATGTATTGTGTAATTGTCCAAGAAAAAAAAAAAGCCGAAATGCTTCGGATGCTCTTTGGGTCGAGAATATTAGCACATTGATGGAAACACAAATGAGAATGTCAGTGGTAAGGCTGTTCACCCAAAGACGGCTATTGTTTTATACCTAAATACAGTTGTTATTTTAAACTGCGATCAATGAGCGCGAAAGAGATATGGATTTTAATTAGGCGAGTGTTATAATGTTTGAGGACTCGAGCGTAAATAAAGTACAATGAATGAATTTTTATGGAATTAAGTTTTTGAAAAGTCAAAGAGTGGACGATGATATAGTTTAAGTTGGCCCGAGTTTTTGCTCCGCGCGCTATTCAGAGAAATTAAAGTAAACGCAAAACTAACCGTTTGTTGTAGATATGTAGATAGTAAATGTAAATATATACATAATATCAAGTGTTACAGTGATTAATATTGAGCGCTATATGCATATGGACGAAAAATATATATATATATATTGTTTACAATTATAAAATACTAAGATATATTGAAACAACATTGTTTGAGCATTTGACCAGTGTTTTAGGATCTGAGAAATAAAATGAAATAACGAGTTTACCTTATTATAATTTCCATTTCATCATTATCGAAGTAGTTGAAAACAAACCTTCATCACACAAACACATTCAAGATTTATTCTTTTAATACAAGTTCACGAGTGGCCATTTGGATTCCAACTTCGGAATCACGAGAAAAAAAAAAAAAAAAAAAAAAAAAAAAAAAAAAAAAAAAAAAAAAAAAAAAACAAAAAATAAAAAGAAAAAATAATATATAGACCTATGGAAGTAAGATATTGTAACAGCATTGCTGTCAAATACATATTTTCTTTTTCTAAAAAAAATATAATAAAAAATATGTAAATGAAAATCTATGCAAGTGTGAAAAACAATTACCCGTAACATTGGCCCGTTGGAAAACAAAGAACATATCCTCGCTATGATAAAATTTATAATTAAAGTACGAGTAGCTTTTTTCGAATTAAGCACTGTTGAATCTCGAAGAATCTTTGGACAAGTTTGAGCGATCTCTAGATTTTTTGAAGTGATTTTTCTAAACACGCGATAAGAAGAAAATACCGTTTTCAGTAAAAAGATGTTTATTAACTGAAATAAAGTGTTAGCTTAGCACATTACTGCTGCTAGTGAAAGACCTAACGTCAAAAAACGTGCATTGTTGAGTTGTGAAAAAATATCGGTGCATTATGGGATGAAAAAGTAATATCAGATGGAGGCGTGTTGGATAGCCCACGTAGTAATTACATAAAGCGTTTATCTAATAGAAGCGAGTAAAATGCTTAGGTGACCTACTTGTTATGTATACACAGGCTCCTCCCCGGTACGAACACGCTTTTGTCGAGCCGCTTTTCAAACACACTTCCTTTTTGAGAAAAATAAACGAGGATATTTCCTGGCGTGTATATTATCGAAGACTACCTATATGAAATAAGTGATTTCGTATTTTTCAAGGGGTTGGCGGTGTTTATAAGTGAAGTTAGAAAGTCCTTTTTCCGCGTATTCAACCAAAAATTCCGGAGCACGCATTTACATGCGCCGTTGGCTAACAGTGCAATTGCAAGCTATAGATGATTATGAAACTGAAGACAAAAATATTTAACTGCCTATACTTAGAATGTAGATTTATCTAATGTTAATAAAACTTCAAAAAGCTCGAACAATAAATTGAATTTTTCAAATGAAAATAAAACGATGGTTGCGAAGGATTTGGAATTAAAACTTGAAAAAAACATTGGACAACGATTGATGTTTTTAATCGATATAATCATGTTAATGTTCGATGTTACCGAGGTGCTAGTTGAAAAGTAAAAAAGAAAGGGTAAATAATGTAGTGTATAGATTTTTAAATCGAATCAATCAGCAAATGATTGGACTCTAATATAGAAAAGCAAAACAAACAAAAGTACTTATAAAAAAATCTGGTGACGATCTAAAGCTGTCAATGTTGTTTAACTATGTAGGTTTATGATATTACAATGTTGCTATGATAAGAGACGTGATTTAATCACCATGTCACAATATATGTGCGTAACACGTTAAACTTAATCGTAATAATTATCAAACGGTGCAGTTATACTCGTTGATATTTTTGTTTCATAATTCGAAGTCAATTCTACTTGGTTGAATATACACATACACTACGCGGTATGGCGAGACGAATTTCATGAGCTTAGGAGTAGGTAATTGTGATTTCTATGATTTACGAAAAACAATAAATGGACTACGGGAGATTTTTAGCAAACAATGTGAATACGATTCCTGATGAAAATAAAGCGAAAAAAAATTATTTATTTCCGAGTAGTTCGAGCCCGCAATCTTTAAATCGCAGCGAACCTCTCGTACATTGTCAATTAGTTCAGACTGACTTCAGGGATTGAACACGCGTTAAAAAAATAAAAAAAATAAAACAAAAAAAAAGCAAAAATAACAAACAAACAAACAGAGACACACTCGATGTTTTTCGGTGTTTCTAAGTCTATTACTATATAATCGTGTCGTGTTGTGTCGTGTTGTGTCGTCGTTCTCATCCGATGGATCGAAGTAAAAATTTGAACAAAAACAATGAACGTTATAATATTTTTATTACCATCATTATTAATGTAATTATCATATTCTTATTGTCAAGTATAAAAACAGCATACACAGATACCCTAAAAGAATAAAGCGGGCGATATACTTGTATAATTATTCAACCTAGAATCGTTTGGGCAAAGAATTTTGTTGTTTGACTCTAGATAAAATAAATAATTGGGTGAATAAAATGTAGGCTGATCTTGATATAATTATATAAAACAGTAGTTCCTTGCAGGTGTATACATACATGTAATGTATATCTAGTATATTGTATACGTAACATACAAAATTAACTAAACTAAAATGTGTAGAAACATTAGGTCTGATATCATAACATTATACCTATTTGCGAATTTCAACTTTTCGGATGATGACACTGGAGTGTTAATTTAAAACAAGGTATAGATTGAAGGGCATCGACTACGAGTGCAGTTTTTCTTATTAAACAGTAGAACGGAGTATCTATCAATTTTTACAAATTTCAAAAATCATTCTCACCTCCGATACATGAAATAGAACTTAAAATTTTCGTAAGTGAGTACGCACGTACATACGTACAACGCGGTACTTTATTATTTTATTAACTAAACTGATGTTGGTAACTTAAAAATAAAAACAATATTTTTATTGACATCAAAACGTCTCGAAAAATCGAAATTTCAGAACTATCGTGAATGTCTATGATTTACAGTTTCGTTTTTCAATCGAAATTCTTGACTGACTATACTCGAATGTACTTCAAATTTCGTTTCTCCTCGCAGTACTGATGAAAAAAACGCAGTTACCGAAGAGCGATAGAAAACATAATAAGAGAGTGTAGTGGTGAAAGTGCCACGTGGTGTACAGAGAGGAAAGTCGCTTATCTCTTTGTAGGTATGTACACACACGTGCCACTTTCACCGACTCGGATCCAAACAAACACGCCAGGAGAAAAACTTCTCTGGACCAATTATAAGAATTTTACACTTCTATAAAAAAAAAACAAACAAGCAAACAGCTCCACTTCGATTAAAAGTTTTCTCAAAAAAGAAACTAAAAAAAACATAGAAAACGCCGCTCGCGTGATGATAAGAAAAAAATATATATTGCAAATATATACAAGATGTACATCCAACAATAAATCTATAGATACCTCTGGACCTTAACTTTACTGCATGAACACACACGCTTCGTCGTTCTCTGTATAAGTAGTGATGACTATCGCAAAAAGAAGATACTAAAGTGTCCCATTGACAAAAAAAATTGATGGAGCAAAAAAATCTACCTGCGTAAGTTGTTAGAGTATCGATGTAGAGTACATACTATAATATACCTACGAAAATTTCGTATTGTTGTTTTCGAAAGCTTGTAACCGATCGGAAGCGTTGCGGCAAGGAAAATACAATGTAGAACATATACAGCGGGAAAATTGCTCGAATGTTCACAACGGGTGCCATACAACTATAAACTACATTTACGTATAGAGTATGAATAATAAATAATAAATTATATATTATGTGGTTACGGAGATGAGAGGAGAAATATTATTTTTTCCGAAGACAAGAGTTATAGCCGATACGATGTCTAGATTATAAAATGTTATTATGTAAACGCGTCGTTGGATCTCATCAGCAGTGTTTTAATACTTTTCTGGCCGAATTTGAGTTTCTCTGTATATTTTGATATTTTGCGTGCAGATTCGAAAACCAACACAATTCTTTGATTTTAATACACTGGATAATGATAATATCATGTTGAAAGGCATCGATTGGCAAAAAGGTATTAAAACGTCCAACTTCGCGTGGGTACGTCCTATATCAGTACAATGCAGTTCATTATAATAGGAATAAATTATCGCTGCGCATGCGACAGGATATATCAGGAGAAGTTTATTAAACCCCTCAGAGAATTTGTTGACACGAACAAATTTACCAAACACAAACAAAGAAACTTTCCGAAGAGTGAATCTCTCGACAATAAGCAGGTGTAAAATGAGCTGGCAATTAAACAAGAGGAAAAACTATATATTAAATACACGCATACCTGAAGAATAGGATATTTCTGTAAATAAATCGAGTTTCCGAATGAAACGAAATGAAAAACTGCGAGAGCACGGGGTAATTTATTATAAAAAGTGTACAGATGTAAAGATGAGTTGAATATAACTTTGACCAGATCGACCGCATCCGAATACACATGATCGTTTGTACAGAGATGAAATATAATAGTATCATATATTATGCACGTGATGGAACAGAAGAGAGTATTATATATCGAATATAAATTATTTTTGTGTTTCGATTTGAGTCCTGTTATATGATACAGCAAACTCGCGCACATACTCATATAATATTCGTACATCACACACAGAAAGGAATAATTATTACCCGTGTGTTCACTTGTAAGAAAATTGTAAACACAAAAAAGGGATTACGTGTAGGTACATTTTATCGCTCGACATCATACACGTATAAACACGCAGCATACAGTAGAAATAATAAAAAAAAACAAGAGCCCCGAAAAACGATCGACCGCAGCGCTATAGGAGCGACATGATGAGTTTTACGGCTGGCAGTGAATCGTTATAAAAATGCCAAAAAAAAAAAAAAACTAACGCAAACACATTTTATGTACAAAAGTTTAACGAGCAACCTGCAATCGTACGTATGTGTGAATGTTCAAATATATTGAAACGGCCGATGCATGTGCGTGTGTGCATAAAGTTTCGGAGTCAATGTGATCGAAACCAAAAATTTTCGTGAACCTGCGTTGGCAGATAACATTTTTGATCTCCAAGACTTATTGAGATAACGGGGACGTATAGACTCTTTTGACTTTCCGTAAACACGCACGTACACCCCCTCACGTGTATTATGACAAAAATTGTAATTTTAAAATATGAAAAACAAATGTCATGAATATTATATAAATATATGAACACAGTGGATACTATGCATTATCATTATACATAGCAGAGTAAATCGTGTGTATGGATTATTATTGCGAAAACGCATGTAAGCGCAAAAGGAAAATACCAATATATGATATGAATGAAGATGATGCAGCTATACTGTCTAGCGTTATTTGTATACGTAGATATATATATATATTTAGAGACGTATAGTGTTGAAAGGAGTGAAAACACATATACATTGTACAGACAGAATGAAAAACAGCGCTGTAAGAAAAAGAAGAGATCAAAGGTTGAGCGGGAAATCGATTCAAACATAAAAAACATACAAAAACTAGTATTGCGCGAGAGCGTTAATTTCTCTCAGGAAAAGTTGACGATGATGATGATATATTATGTTCTATGCCAATTTCATGCACCAGAAGACGTAGCAGCGTTTCGAATAATGATATGATATACAAAAACATGAACAGTCAATATGCCATGAATATTCGTTATTATAATCTCAAAAGCGTAGAGCGACGAGATTGTTGATTATTTGAAAACAGTTTAAGAGGTGTAATACACGATTATCATACAAAAAAAAATATACATATATATATAAATATTCACTACATGAAGTTTATTCCTTGAAGGGTTGCGGATTCCAAAACGATCGTTGAGTTAAAAGTTGAAAGATTATTCGTAACGGACAATGCATATTTACTGTCTAAGAAATGAAGATGAAAAAATATATATACACAAAAATATATATATATATATATATATATAAAAATATATAAAAATAAAAAAAAACATGCAAAACCATTTTCAGCTTCTTTATTTGAACTGGTTAATTTCCTTGTTCCTCTGATCACTATCATCTTGCTGCTAAGCATTATACTGTCAGTTATCAGTGTATGTACTAAATATCTTTATAAGTACACACAGTCATACACTTTTATAAATTACCATTTATTGATTTCGAGCAAAATTTTCAATGCCGTGTAAATACTTTGGTACATCCAGTAGATCGAGTATTTCTCGAAAGATGAATGCATCGTACAATGCTCTTTACTCAATGATTACTTAAGGTTTTTTTTCAGAATATTATTTTTGGACGTCCCACGCGCAACAATTTTCTAAAATATTTTGATAATTTGATGCATAACAAGCAATAAATTTATGCAAAAAGCTAAGCTTTTGCATGTAAGGCACGACTGCTAACGATTTTTTAACCAGTTTAAATCGATTTTAGTCATTTAAAGCATTACAACAATACTTTAGAGAAAAACTTTAAATACAAAAAAAGTGTATTTTTTTTAGTTTTACAACTTTTGTATTTAACATTTTGATCTAAACTGTCAAACAAAAAGATTAAGTATCACAAAACGATTTTTTGGACAATTAAAAACGATTTTAGTTGTATAAGGCCTCATCAGGATGAGATTGTAGAGTAAAACGTATAACACAAAAAGTTGTATTTTTTTACGATCTACAACTTTTGTATGTAACACTTTGTTGTAAAATGTCAATTTCTTCTTGTTATGGGTGAAAAACTGTATTTGAAATTATTTTCAGTTATTTTTGCGACCTAGGGCATTTAATTGACTTCCTGGAGAAAAGTGTACTACAGACAAAGGTTGTATTTCATTGAGATCTACAACTTTTTTTCAGAACACCCTAGCTTAAAATGTTAATTTTCAAAGTTACAATGAAAAAAGAGATTTTTTCCCCTCGAAGTAATTCATTTTATAATTACCCTATATGGTTACACTTTTCACTCTATTCGCTGTGTGCAAGTGTATGGGCGCCATCTGATGCCAGAATAGTGCGGACTTGCAGGATATTTGAGGACTTGTTGCATTGTCAATCGCAAATAATTCAAGTTTACGGACTCATTCCAATACTAAACGTGAAATCTATGAGAGTTACAATAACTGTAAATATTGCAGTCGTTCGGAGTGTAAAATGTAGAAGCGAAAAGTTACATCAACGTCCGTAATAACGAAACAAAGTCGACATAAAAGCCAGTAACATAACCATAATTTTTTTTTGTTTGAAAAATAAAGCTTTATTAAGTCGTTAAAGGCTTTTATAGCTAAACCTTGATTTTGTAGTATCAAAGCAGAACAAACTGAGCTGGCCTGTAAAGTGACGTGACTATCACGTGAGTGACTGTAAATTATGCCTTCATCGAGTCATTTAGCATGTCACTCGCTTTATTTTACTCACTGTTATTCATATGCTGCGTTATGATCTTCAATTTCTTTTCAATGAAGAAGCTGTAAAACATGCGCTTAATATGATTCCCATTATCTTTACGTCTGGCAACTTTAATGGTTGAAATTCTTCATAATGTACAGTCGACAGTGCATTGAGTCCTCAAAAGTCCTGCAAGTCTGCACTTTTCGCTCACCATGGGCTCTGCTGTCGTTTTTCTTTATCCCCAATAAACCCCCTCCAATTCGCTATCATAGCGACGCTATGTGCCTATTACATGTGGCGCTGCGAGTGAGAGAAATTGTCCCTCACTGAGATCGCCAAAATGCACGTATTAGTCTTATGGGAACACTTTTTATTTAATTAAAGAAAAGTTATTTAAAGCAAATGGACCAACCAAATTAATGATGTAAGTGTATATTATGCTGGTGTACAACAATAAATTTTGTTTAGGGCTGTCAGGTGTCCTATGAGATTAGAAAAAATAAAAATATGTTTTGTGATTGGGTCAACACAGCGAAAAAAAATACGAAATGTACTTGTAAATAACACCCGAGGGTTCTAATAATGTCTGGCGAGTTTAGTTAATACGTGGTGTGATTAAAAAGTACTTTTCGTGCTTTTTTTCGCTGTGTTGACCCAGTCACAATACATATTTTTATTCTTTCTAACCTCATAGGACATCTGACAGCCCTAAACAAAATTTATTGTTGTACACCAGCATAATATACACTCAAATCATTAATTTGGTTGGTCCATTTTCTTTAAATAACTTTTCTTTGATTAAATAAAAAGTGTTCCCATAAGACTACGTGCATTTTGGCGATCTCAGTGAGAGACAATTTCTCTCACTCGCAGCGCCACATGTAATAGGCACATAGCGAATAAGTGAAAATATAAGGCACTTCTGTGAAGTAGTCGAGCCTAAAAAATGCTAATGGAAAGAAGCTAAAATTACATGTTTATTTATCATCTTATCTTGATTCGTGGCTTCGAGAAAATCTATCGTCTGCATCGATATCTAAATATTTATCTTATGAAATCATCTAAAATTAATCACACCAACAAATAAATTTTAATTATGAAGACTTGCTTTAATTCAGTTGACGCAAGATGCAAAAAAATTGACAGAAGTGAATTGCTCTCATCAGCAATTCAGCAATCCAATAGAAGTACATTTAATTAAGGTAAAAGTAGGGTACCACCTAGAAACGCTGTTTTAGTAAACTTTTTTTCATACATTCATACAAGATTACTATTGACACGAATCGTAAGAACTTTATAGTCATTGATCAATCTATCATTTCTTATTAATTTTTGGTTTTTTTAGAATTTTATTTCGATTTTAAATGACTTAAAATAATAAACATTCATTATCGCATTGATGTACGTCAGATGAAACACCCGCATACTTTTCAGTGATGTGAGATGTCCCACTCCTGGAAACTGGAACGTATGTGTGTCATGTTATTTAAATGGAGTTTGCTGTTTGGGTGTTTCATCTAGTATTTGAGGTTATGTTTTCAAGTGTACCGGTGTTGGAACAGCGATACACAAAAACAATTTTTATTAGTATAATCAAACTATAATACGAGTGTTATTTTTATCGATAAATATGAATACAACTTTAATTGTCTTGTATGATTTTTTTTTAAGGTGAAATCTTCAGAAATGTAAAAGTTATTGGCTGTTCCATACCGTGGGACATAATTTTTTGAGCTGTTTCTAAGTGGTACTTTTACCTCTGTGCCACGTTGTGTTCTACTTACGCAATAATAAGTAAGTAGTAGGTCTTGGGTATACTTGCTAAAATCTCAGTGAGTGTCAGTACTGTCAGTGTTGCTGGTGTTGCTCAACTCATAGCTTTAGCCGCATCGTTCAGAGTGAATTTTCAACTCCGTTTGTTTTTTATCAACATAATTCATATCGTTTCATCACAAATCACAAACAGTAGTACAAAGGGTACTTATACATATATATATATATATATATATATAACAATCTGCAGCTGTAGAGTGTGAGATACGCGTGTATACTTACGATGATAAGAGGTTATTGGGACAAGATAAGCAGTGCCGCGACTTGCACGGGTCTCTTAAAAACAGTTTACTTATACTCTATAGTAGTTAGTAGTAAGCCTACTAGTGCATGGGGGGTATGCACCATATGCAGTTATGTTATGATACGGGCGCTGTTACCATGGTACACGTTGTACTTTACGACGACGGCATGTTAACGTAAATTTAAAATACAACGCGATAAGTACAAGTGTAAGTACTTATAAGTGTTTATCCACGAAGTTTCGGTCTCGATCGGAGCCCAACCCGCGAAGCAATGAAGCGCAACCTGATAAGCTGGCTCAAGTTCCTGGTGCTCGCGGTCCTCCTCATGTTCCTCACTACGCTGACTTTTCGGGTCTTGCGTGGACACCGGGGCTACGAGTTGGCCGTATCTCGGGCGCTGGTGCTCGATAGGATCGACTACGAGGACCTGATCGTTCAACAGGAAGTGGTTAGTTGCTCTGTCGTGACTTTGTTGTTTATTGTTTTACCTTAAAATTTACGCTGGGTCTATTTGCACCAAATCCACGTAAATACGTGGATACTTTACAGTACAGAAAACACCTCGATGAGCGCGTGGACAGTATTATTGTTATTGACGTTGGTTTACGTGGATATAATAGTCCCTATATCTACGTTTACGTGT
>JAPYYV010016235.1:0-16820 GCA_030522625.1 Copidosoma aretas
CCTATCTTAGAATCATGTTGTGAATGTATTGAAAGTACGCTTTGGCTGAAAAATAGCGTTTAGAATTTGACTTGATGAGACGAGGGGAGTCGCCAAGGCTTCGGTGGCGCAAGTGGTATCGTGCCTTCCCGGCAAGAAGGAGCTCCCCGGTTCGACTCCGGGGTCGAGGTGGTTTTTTTTCGTCTCATCAATAATTTTAATTTGACTACTCGAATTCACTTGATATGAATTTTAAATAAATTCATCAAAATTCGATGTTTATTGAAATAAGGGCTATTTGAAAATATAGCGATTTCTATCACGTATGGAGGCTTCGCGCTGTACGTTGAAAAAATTTGATAGGTAAATGCCATTAGAGTCATTTGTATATGTTGCAATATATTTGTTTGCAGTAATTATTTCAGCGTGCACGCGCGCTGCCTGTCTGTACTAGTATGACTATATACGGGCGTATATAATTATTACATGAACAGGCAGCTGTCGTACCAATGTATAGTCACACACTGATACAGGCAGGTACAAGACAAGGACTGTTTTAGAGAAGAAATCCTTAGCTTTGAGATGGTAAATACCTTGTAAAATGTAGGTATCCGTAGAAAAATTCGAGATATTCCGTACAATATTCATCGAGTCGTAGTATTGAGCATTGGTTTAACATACAGCAATAACTAGAGACAATTGTGCTCACATCACGTATACATCATGTATACATGTATACTAATATGTACAGTAGACGGCAATAGTGATACCAACTAACACAATTATTTTCGGGTTGGTACTCACTGCTCGCTGAAGCTCCCCTAATTCTTTGTAATATATTTTTGGAAGTCATGTGGAGGAAGGTTAATAATTCAAGTTTACGTGGTCTGTCATGAGAAAATTTTTTAGTATCATAATCGATCGACTTATTAAAAATAAAAAATCCGCTTTTTTTGCAGTGAGAATATATAATTCGGAAACAACTGCAGCATGAAAATTATGAAAAAGGCGGTACAATGCACGCACAACAAACGACCGCTACGCGATCGACTGATGAAAATCTAACGCATCCGCAGTATCACAGTAAACATCTTCAGAACTGCAGTATTTTAGGTGGGAATCGACTCCTTACGTTTCTACCGTATTTTATCTGAACTCGAGTAGAAATACATTTGAACAATAAATGGCGGACGCTTGTTCAATGCGCGAAAGCACACTTAGTGACTTAATTCCACCATGGTTAGGCTTATCCATCGATGATTTGAAAATATAAAAACTGCAAGTGAAATTTATTCTTTGTTTTCTAGTATTTTATGACAAAATAATTTTATAAGAATAATTTACTAATAACGGGTGTTTATAAATGTTGCATTTCTAAGTGTTATTAAAGAAAACTTCCTAATTAGGATTATTCATGCGTCAGGATTTCATCTTCGAGAACAGTTAGGAAAACAGCGTTTATAAACACCCATCATCAGTAAATTATTCTTACAAACGTTACTTAGTCTGTTCCCACCTCGAATAAGCATACATAAATGACAAAGTAGTCTCTAGTGGTGTGCGTGTAAATATCAATAGTCATATGACATATTGAACTCGAGCTCAATTTTGAAATAGCGCTCTCATCGGACAACATGAGAACGATATCATCTTATACTTGAAAAGGATAATACTATGAATTGATTTTCAAACGCTTGCGGGAAAGCAAATTTCATGCTTGGCCATCTTGCGGATTCGCTCACTCTGTCTTTCTCCTGTAACTATTCGCATAGTACGACCCAGCATCAGTGCCATTCTGTGGTAGTCTGATCGTCCTCAAAATGGTGATAATTACAGTGAATTACACAGGCTAACATAAACAAGTAGTTTTTCATTGTTTGCATTACTATTATTGCTCATGTAGGTAATAATGTGACAAAATAGTAAATGTGCTTTAGTGTTTTACAAAAAAAAATTTTTTTTTGGTATGCTCTTGTAAAATTTAAGTGAGAGACATCTATTCACCAGTTCTCCAATCTATTTGCGGAGTATCAGTCGACCTTACGAATTATAAATCGTAATAATTGTTGATAAACATTATTGTATGTATTCTTATCTTGCTGTAAACTGTAAAAAGTGCGAAAATTAAATCGCCCTGCTGATTTTTGCGAGATTGCATAAGAGGTTAAGTTAAATATAAATATTATGAGATCAAGAACTTTCTCATAAATAATCATGGAGCTTAATCTGTCCTGGAAATACTCACGCAGCCTTCGTTAATAATTAAAAAAAAATTATTTGTTTTAGAATTTTATCTGCGAATTTAAATCATCAAAATTTGTAAACGGACACAATTTATATTAATTTTGTTTGTCATAATTTGTTTGATTGTTAAGTGATATTAGAAAATACCTGACTGATGCATATGCATAGTACGTATGGGTACTACATTTAACAGGTCAAGAAACTTTGTTGTTTATGAGAAAGTTTTTAATTTTAGAATGTGTATATTTAACTTAACCTCTCATGCAATATCGTAAACATCAGCTTGGTGATTTAATTTTCGCACTTCTTATTGTTTTCAGAAAATTAATAATACATACAATAATGTTTATCAACAATCATTACGATTTCTAATTTGTGAGGTCGACTGATACTCAGCCAATGGATTAGAGCACTTGCCAATGAAAGTCTCTTATTTGACTTTTACGAGAGAATACCAAAAAAAAAAATTTTATTTTTGTAAAACACTATCATACATTAACAATTTTGTCACATTATCACCTGCATGAGCTATCATAAGAATGTAAAAAATAAAAAATAACTTTTGTTTAAGTTAGCCTGTACAATTTAATGTGTTCATTACCACTTTAAGGACGATCAGGCTATCAATTGATGGCGCTGATGCTGGGTGGTACTAGGCGAATGGAACATACACTTTTTTCGCACGATTATACAGAGAAGATTGAAAAACGCGCAACGGTGCGTCTTAATTTTGCTCAGTTTACTTGCCATCCAAATGCGTCACAAAGAACTTCGTTCGAAAAATTCATACCATTCACATAATATAATTGTACTGTGTCAGTAGCAAGGGACCATGGGAGGGAAATAAGAATTAAAAATGTTTACTGGTAAAAACGGGTAAAAAATGGGCACAATTTTTGGGAGGATATAAGGGCTGCAAATAAATATATGTATAAAAGTAATTATCTTATCGAGGTCAGAATTGTTCCACAAAAGATACTCAATTTATATGAATAACTATCTGATTTTTGCAACTGATTACTGAGCCCTAAGTTGTGAAATTAGTATTTCCTACTCATGTTTACTCGATCAGGGTGGTCCAAAGTGTCCCTTGGACATCGCTTCGCAAGCGCCCGCGGGACAAGGTATCACGTTGGAGATATGTAGATTTGTGAAAATAACTAATATTTGTTATGTAAATCGTACCATGTCCTATACCACGCTGAGCTGCGGGAAGGATGTTGCCATCATTGTAACCACGGTTGACAGCTGCAAGGATGGTATTTGATGTTGGACGGTTACGTTCGGGAAATCTAGCAGCATATAACCCAGCAGCCGCCCCAGCGTTATAATAAGCCCAACCGTACATTAAAATCATGTCCATGTACTCTCTGTTTGTGTATACATGTGCCCCACCCGGACGACCGCCAGCCATTTCTAAATTACGAAAATAATTTAATGACTACCAAAAATTTAACAGCACTGAACATTTATGAGACAACGTCTATACAAACTTAGTCTTTTTATGTAAAATAAACCACGGTAACTTTGTAGAAAAATTTCTTCCATTCAGACACTGCTTTATTACAATAGTACAGACCTGTTATTCAATAATCACGTTGTAACAACTTTATTGCAGTTATAATAGTACATCACTCATCTAGGGAAAAAAACTAAAGAATGTCTCACAGGCATTTGACGCCTGAGGCAAAGCCAAGGGTAACGAGCATGTGATCTGAGGCTTTCTTGGTTTCCACCCGTGGATTGTATTACATTTTTCACTAATCCTTCACCGGGAGGCGAAATTTCTGTTTCGTGAACCGGGATGGGAGTACCATATTTTGGCGCAGTATGCAGGTAAAAAAAACTTATCTCATTGATTTTCCGCACTGTTATTTTCGCACACTGTCGTGAAATGCTATGACGTACGTTGTGACTTTATATGTGAATAAAAACACAATGAACTTACTTTATAATAAAAATAATTACAAGCAACCATCAGAATACTACACGGAGAAAAAAATAACAGGAATTTTTACCATAAAAGCAACGGTAAAACTGTGACGCTGCGACAATTACTATAATTTTTACTGTAATACAGGGATAATTATTACTCCAGTAAATTATAGTAAATTCAAAATAAATTTTACTTGGATAAAAATTACCCCTATAGTACAGTAAAAATTATAGTAATTGTCGCAGTATCACAATTTCACTGTTGCTTTTACGGTAAAGAATCCTGTTATTTTTTGCTCCGTGTAAGGAAAAATTTTATCAAAAAGTATTATCGCTAAAGTTCAGCTACAGTAAAATCTGCCAAAGTCCCGCCAATGTAATGTTGAAGTTCTGCCAAATTAGCCCCGCTAAAGTCCCGCTCATCGCTTAAGTCCCGCCAAAGTACCGCCAGGATCCGCCAAATAAGTCCTGCTCAAGTCCTCAAAAAGTACAGCTTATGTTCCGTTATGCGCTACCAAAGTCAAGGTAAAGGCTCGCTGATTGTTTTATTAAAAGTTTATTTAAAACTTACTGAAGTGCCGTCCACGTCATGCTCGTTAACAGTACTATCTAACCTGACTAGCCATTTGAAAGGGATACTCAAGTGTTACTCATTTTAAATTTAATTGCTACCAAAATTTTATTTTCTAAATATCCATCGGATATTTAAACAGATTATTTAAACAAGGAAATCGGTAGATAGCCTTAATTTGTGTTTAAGGTATTGAAAAAATTGCCTTGAGTTAATATGCCGGTCAAATAATTAAATACTAAGTTATTCTTAATGACTAATTATTAGCCTTGTTAATTATTTTAAACGAATCCTAAGTGTAATAATCAACTAAGCCAATTAATTGAGTTCAGGCAAATGTTTATTCGTAATCCTCTCTTAAAAAGAAGAATGTCACGTGACTGAAGCCTTTTATTCGTGATGACATTGGTTGAGACGTGATCAATTCTTACGTTTGTTTGTGTACGTGCGTTATGTATGAAGTTTTTAATTGTCCAATCAAGTGTCAACAGTAATTTTACATTGGGACTTTTAAGTTAGTACAAAATACTGTTTCTAAATTTCTTAAAATGTGATTTTTTCTATTGTGTAACACTATTTAATTTACTCTTTTCGAAAGAAAGTGTGATTAATCACAATCACAACATCTTACAGACACTATGGGAGATGTGGCTCAGGCCAGATTGAATGAAAACCGTACCTAGTCTTGCTTGGAGCTTAAGAGAGTTTATAAACGCAACCTTAACCCTTTATACAGCGCCGGTGATAGGTGACTGCCTGCAGCCGTGCAGCGCAGTATTATGTTTATCACCAAAGACATCAGAGCGCCACCTCTTATACGCTGATGGTACCAGTTCCCTGCTACTTACCGACATGCGACTCGTTGCTTTGCAGCTTTTTATCTGCTTACACCATGCTCTATGGCAGCCCACACTGCTGAAAAAGCGTTTTAAATACGCTCAAATTGAACAATCTTCTAATGGGCTTTATTTAAAATTCACTAGACGGAAATTTTTTTTTACGGATTTTGATTCAGGATTCATTCATGCATACCCCGTTCTCGGCATCTCAAGTGCTTCTGAATGTCCCTGTAGTTAATTTAGGTTGCAATAAATCTAGTGAGCCTATCATTGCCAATGACAGACACCACTCTGCTTTAGAAGTGATGTTTTCATTAATTAACACCAACACTCTCCCAACATCGCAGTTGTTCCACAATTTTAGGAGAGCGAAATTTTCCAAAATTCGAGAGGGCATAGTTGCGGTGGACTGACGTTGTGCACTCATAAATCTGGATTTTGCTGATGCTATGGTCCAGGAGCTAACCAGGACTATCTCTAATTCAATTATGGCTAATGTTCCGGCTTTTTAAGTGAGAAGCAGTACATATTCTCCATGGTTTAATAATCACATCAAAAAAGCCACCGGCCTAAAGAAGAAGTATCACCGTTTATTCAAGGATCACAAGACTAATTATTGATATTATAAATTTCGGGATCAGCGTGCAGCGTGCTAGCAAATGTCTTTAATAGCGTACAGTGACTATAATAATAAAACAGAATTGACTAATAATTTATTTAAAATATTTTTGGACTTGGCGCGTAAACAGTCAAGTTTGAATGATTATCCTGACCTTATGTATACTGCCAGTAATGATTCTGCCTAGCGCAGTCAGGATATTATTAATATGTTTGCTAGTCAGTTTCAGTCAATGTACACTTAGTCCAATTTTAACATCGGGGTATCCTGCTATAATAATAGTGATGGCAGTTATTGACTTAGTGATTAGTAAAATTGATATTGTGCATGGTAAGAATGAAATGAAAGATTCACTAACAATTGGCCAAGATGGGGTACCAAGTATTGTGTTCGAGCAATGTCACTAAAGTCTGATGGAGTCAACGCACATCATTTTTTGTTTTGATTTATCATCAGGCCATTTTTCTTCGATGTGATGTGACTTTTTTATGAGGCCAATACATAAAAAGGGTGATAAAAAACTTGTAAATAATTACGGACCAATTTGTATACCTAATGCACTATCTAATCTATTTAATTATATAATAGAATCTGAGTATATCTAAAGACTTCTGGGCCCATACATCTCTGAATGTCAACACGAATTCAGATCTGGTAAATCAACTTTAACAAATCCTATCGTTTACAATAAATACATTATCGATGCGTTGAGCAACGAACTCGAAGTTGACTCCATCCATACAGACGTCCAGGGAGCATTTGATTCAATAGACCATTCTTTTGTGACCTCTAGGTTAAATAAGTGTGGCACTGGTGTCGATCTCCTGAGGTGGCTTCAGTTCTTTCTAATAAATAGAAAATGTAAAGTTAAAATAGGTCATCATATTTCAAAAGATGTACTGGCTACCTTGGGAGTCCCCTAGGGGCACTCATTGCGCTCCCTTACTCTTTAGCCTGGCAGTCAATTCCGTAGTTGATGTTATCCGCAACGCACATATATTGATGGATGCTGATGATTAAAAGATATTTAAATAAATCAAGTCGCTTGAAGAGGATAAAGAGTTTCACGCTGACTCGGAGGCTTTTGAGTTTTGGTCACACAAAACAGGACTGGTTTTTCATATTGGAAAATATGCTATCACCTTTCTAACTCGTATACCTGCGTCTATCATTATCTACGACTATTCTTTAGACAATTACATTATCAACCGCAACACAGTCAAAGACCTAGGTGTTGCTTATGACAATAAGCACCAGTTTTATAGTTATATACAAGACATCTGTGGTAAAGCATCAAAGAATTTGTCTTACATCCCGCGCATTTCAATCGATTTTAAACATTTATATACTCTCAAAATTGTATACTTCTCATACGTCAGATCTATTCGCATATATGACAGTTTGGTGTGGTGCCCAAACACTTTGCAGCTGTACGACATGATGGAAAAAGTCCAACATAAATTTCTCCGATATGTTGCATTCAAAATGGGTAAACCTATGCATTGTTTTTGTCATGATTACGTGCCTGTAGCCTGTGAGTTTAACATCTGCTTAATCACGCCCTTAGGGAGCGTGCACGAACTACGCTGACAATTTTTCGATATTTTTGACCCCCTCCCTCCCCCTCGTTGACAATCGTAGGAAAACTGTAACCCCCTTCCCCCTAAAAATCAATGTAGACTTAGACTCTGATTGATTTACAAAAGTGAATAATGATTGTTAATGTATATTTCAAGATAGATTATGTGCAGTGGACATAAGGATTATGCACATTTCGAATGTGCACAATTTATTCCACACAAAAAATTATTAACAAATTAGTAAATGATGGCCACAAAATGTTTTTGCGACTAATTTTTTTTTTTGCACGATATTTGTACACGCATAATAGTCTGATCATAAAAACCTATATTTATGCTCAAACATTGTGTACAAAAATGAAACAACTGAATAGCTTGTGGTCATTATTTTTAAACATTCACACGTAAAATTTGTTACAATTCACACATTTTTGTACCTTTTTGCGTAAAAATGACATCAATGTAACACTAGTCTAAGGTTTAATTATGAAAACTGATGTAATATATTGTATGTAAAATATTACCTTAAGTTTAGACAAAATTAAATAACTTAGTCTCCAATCTTTAAAATTGGTATTTTCAATAAATGAAATACCTTTAATTAATCTGGATCAAACATGGTGGACAGTAGACGATGTGGTTTGGTACATAAGTGCTGCTGAAATGTCTAAACTTACTCTCTTGACTTAAGAACACAATTTAAAAAAATCATATTTAAATGCATTTCTCCATGTGTGTACATGTCAAGGTAGTCAATATTCATCCCTGTTTTATTCGCTTCGTGCAAGTCGTTGGAGGGGAGGGCTGGCGCCACTCGTCATTTCAACACGCATTCTCACGAAAAAGTCCCGAAATTATGCCTACGGCGCCCACTTCAACTAATTTGACTCCATAAGATTTAACATGGAAAGTCCCGAAAAATGAGGGCAGCACCGAACTTGCACGAAGTGAATATCTCAGAAAGATACTTTCTTATCTAAAAAACGTTAAAAAATTGATTTTAAATTGTAACGTTGACTTAACTGATTCCCCCCCTCCCCTACCGTTACCAGCCGTAGTATTTTATGAGACCCTCCTTCCCAAAATTGTCAACGTAGTTCGTGCACGCTCCCTTATTTAAAATACTTGATTCTATGTTACTCTATAAGATCATTCACGAAGTTTTAATCACACCTGAATTAGTAAATCGCATAGTATATCACGAACCTACTAGAGATCTAAGATATAGACGGCGAATATTTCATATTTTTATTAGAAGTAAAGAATGGGATGATAAATCTTCCATTGCTCCATCATGTACAATCATAAACAAAAATTATAACCTTAGCGAGTTTCTACAAGTGCCTCATAGTCAAATTAAAAGTTTTATTACTTGGGGTCTGGGCAAACATAAGTAATGTATTTTTGATTACTTTTTTTTTGTAATTACATCAATTAGCTGTTAATATGGCATATTTTTATATTAATTTTTTTTTTCCAAAGGTTTATCCCAGCAATCAACGTATGCGTACCCCTCATTTTATGTTATCTGTAATTGTGTTACGACGAAGAACCACTCGAATACTTATTTTCTTCCTATGTTGAAGAAAGAAATCCCATTGATGGATGAATACATAAATAAATAAATGAATAAATAATATATATAACTGATTTTTCTGAATTTTCGTTATGCAATAAGTATTAATTTAGTTTGTTAACATGAGCGTCTATCCCTTTGTTTCATTTCGGAAACGGCTTTTTCAGAATGAGATACTTTATTATTTTAATTTATTGCATGACCTTCAAAAATACGTTGGAAGCTCGGTTCGTCCATATTTTTTAGTTAATGCCAAGTTCTTGATCTTGACCAGGAGCCACAACTCTTTTACTTCTTTGCGGATCTCTTTATTTCTATCTATAATTAATACTTCATCCTTTTTTTTTATTCAATAACAGATTTATAAAAAAAAATTTCCAAAAATATATTTTTAATATTATCATTTTCAATATCTGGTTCGTCAACAATAGAATTTAATTTATCTACATTCTTTTCGTAACAATTAAAAAATGAATCATCTATTTTTATATAGTGTTTTGTGTCGAGAGGTGTTGTAATCAAATACTTTAGTGCTTCACAAATTTTAACTGTTTTTATAGTTTTATGCATGTTATAAGATTCATGGTCTATGTAATATTTTAGTTCAATTTAAATAATGGACGAATCATTGAACGTCCTTGGCAAAAATACTTCGATAAGGGTGTCAAAACTCATCGAAATGTAAGATAAAATATTTTCAGAATAAGTAATAGTATTAATTGTCAGACGAGTGTCAACAGGCCCAAAAATTTTTACAAAATAAACTTATTCGGAAAATTATTTCAATACAAATATAATAATTCTCTTCAATAATGAATCATGTATGTAATTGATAACTGATTCTAAAAGAAATGAGGTGTCTTATCTCCTAATTATATTCAAAACCTAATGGTAAAATGTATTTGGAATTTACGACAAGAATTTTACACATAAGTAATTAATTTGTGCGGTTGAATTAAAAGTGTAACTGATTACAAGTAAAGACATACAATAAGCTGTCTCGTACCCGAGCATGGATGAAAGTTTTAAACTTTATTTGCCCTTCTAAAGAAAAAGTCCCAAATTAACCCATATTAAAAATGGACACTCATCGTTATCTTTGGAAATTTGAGTTTTATTTTATTTAAATTTTAAAAGGCTGTTATTTAAAAAATTCTCTGGAAGAACTTTATTTCTGCTTTTATGTCGTTGTATTAAAAAAGTCTCAAAATAGAACTTAACGTATACTTTCTTACGTTCAATCATTTTAAATTATATTTTAGATCATGTTTTTGTTGTTCAGTATCTGATGAATAGTTCGTAGAAAGTATTTCAAATGAGTAAAAAATAGGAAATATTAATCTTGTCGATCGACGTGTTAAACATATAAATCAATGCCATTTGATTTGTTTGTCCATTACTTTATTGTAAACATAGAAGAGACTTATTTTCTGAATATCTCCTTTTTGACTTTGTATATAATTTTTCCTTATATAATGTGACACTGTAATATGGAAATTAAATGTGTAAACTTTGATGGCTAGCCACGCCATCATAAGTGACATAAAAATGAAAGTGCCTCATCTCCTTATCAGAAGTTTTAAAAATTACCATTTACTTGCATGTAATCTGTCATAAAAATAAAATACTTTAAAGCTCAATTCATTTGTTGGGATTAACTTTTTAACTTATTTAAAATATAGAGTTGTATCCAATTTGCTAGAACTAAAATAGTTGAGGGATAGAAAACTAAAAAAAATTCTTAGTGATGTGTTATACAGTGGTATAACTTTTTAAGGATTTCTTATAACATTTTTGTTAGTATATTTGGAATTTTCTTCGTAATCTTTAGTACTTTTAGTTACACAATCAAACAAAGTTAAAAAGTATACTTTACATTTTTCTATCTTAATAAAATATATTTAAATATTTCTAGTATGTAAATAATGACGAAAAATTATTTTTTTTTGGTTTTAAAGTCTTAAAAAAATTTTTAAATTGCAAAATTTTTTTAGCCATTATTTCATTTATTTAAAAAACAGAGGAAAGACTTGCTTTGCGTGTTCTATTTCATTTTTAGGCACGATTGCTTTACAGGAGTGGCTTATATTTTGACTAGAGCAAAAATTGTAATGATTAACTATTTAATAACTATCAAATTTTATTCAATAACTATTTGGTATATGAAACAAATTTTGATCCTAATATGAGTGTAATCCGAAGTGGTCCTATGGTGTATGTAAACATCCCTGTGTGTACATAATTAAGTTTCCAGATTAACATAAGCAATTTTTATCTAATTGACATTAAATTTAGTAGATATCTTCGTCTTCACCATATAACGTGATGGTTTAAGATCGGAGAAGTTTCGTCAAAGGGAAAAAAAATTCCCAGCACTTTTAACTATAGAGCTCCGTGGGGAAAAAATCTCTTTTTTCGTTGTAACTCTTCAAATTAACATTTTAAGTGAGGGTGTTCTGAGAAAAAATTGTGTATCTCAATGAAATACAACTTTGGTCTGCAGTACACTTTTCTCTAGGAAGTCAATTAAGTACTCTAGGTCGCGAAAATAACTGAAAATAACTTCAAAAACAGTTTTTCACGTACAACTACAAGAAATTGACATTTTACATCGAAGTGATACATACAAAAGTTGTAAAACTGAAAAAAACACACTTTTTTGTATTTTAAGTTTTTCTTTAAAGTATTATTCTAATTCTTTAAATGACTAAAATCGATCTAAACTGGCTAAAAAGTCGTTAGCAGTCGTGCCTTACATGCAGAAGCATAGCTTTTTGCGTAGATTTATTGATTGTTCAGTCTTATGGTGACCATACTTTTATCCAGGTGATCTTCTTAATATCTTTTTTTTTACTTTTTATGTATTTATTGACTTCACATTTTACAAATTTGAGCTGGAATTCCAAAAAGTCGATCGCAGATGGTCAGCTAAACTATCATGCGAAATATACAAATTGATGTTGCATATCTGTCAATAGATAGTTTCAAAATTAAGCATGTATAATGTATTTGATAAAAATTAGGGTTTGATTAATTCGCCTTGATTTATAGTTTATCTGATTCGACGTAAAAAGTTTGTCGTTTGTTACACTACGTATGTACGATGATACGAGAAGAACAAAGAGACGATTTTGGTATAAATATCTAAAAACTTAATGAAAATAACATTTTTGAGGGTTTAAAAGTTATTTGTAAAAATATTTTTCTTAAATATGACGATACGAAAAAAGATACGTTTGATTTGTAAGAAGTATTGAGTCACTACCATTTTATAGTTCTGTACTCTAAAGTACTAAAAATTACAATATTGATTGTTTTAAATTTACACAAATCATGACTTTATATTTGTATTTCCATGCAAAATGACACTTGACATTGTAATAGGAATCCTCTCTACTATCACATAGGACGATGGGACAGAAGTATTGTATAAGTTGTTCTTGTCTAGTTCTATCAAATTCATGATCTTGTCATGGAGTATTTGACATTTTCAAAAATTAAAGTTCAAAGCTTTCATTAAAACTTAAGCTTGTCCCTAAGTCATCTTTCCGCACTGGCTTTCTTGAAGTTCTTAAAGCTGCTACTTATTCGTTGACGTTACTTTACTTGTTGTTTGTAAAGGTCGTCCGTTTTAAAGTAAGCTATGAAATTATTAAACTTTAAGAACCTTAAGGTTGGTAGCACCTTCTGACGAGACTAATCTACTAAGATATCTAATTTGCTATAAAAATTCTATAAACTAACTAGTGAGTATATGTATAAATAAGAAACTACACGTCTTAATAGTTGTATCGACACATGTGCTGCAACTCAACAAGATTGAAAGACAGCAACCACATTACACGTAAACCGCCTTCACTGACGCAGCAGGCAACAATGATGCACCGTGATCTCATCATCACCAGCAAGAAGACAGTCTGCAGGAATAGCGACAACAAGCGCCCACCCTACAGCAGTAACAGCGAGTGCAAACGGCCCGCAAAGGACGACGACAAAGGCCAGCAGTAGCAACATCGTGCACTGACGGCCCGCAGAGGACGGCATCCACAACCAGCAGTAGCAAAAGCGAGCGTACACGGCCCGTAGAGGACGGTGTCAACGACCCACAGCAGCAACAGCGAGCGCACATGGCCCGCAGAGGACGGTGGTGACGGTCAGCAACAGCGAGCGCACATGGCCCGTTGAGAGCGGTGTCGACGATCACTACAACAAACAAAACTGCCTACCCAAGCTGTAAGAGTCACCGCTAAGACGGCACGTAATTTTCGAAGGCTATGAGCGAGCCATGCGCTTAAACTCTAAGCCTTCAAATATGTTAAGGAAAATGGCAACTGGATTACCAAAGGCTTTCAGCTAGCCACGCGCTGTCAGATTAATCGGAGCACTAACACTCCGACTAGTCTTCAGAGTGGCGAATGAGGCTAAAGGCGTATGAGCGAGCCACGCTACATGTTGTTAGTGTGTAGAGCAGTAAAATTGCAAGAATAATATAATATATTGATCACGAATTTATACACACACTAACAACACAAGCCCGTAAATTTCAATGTAAAAAATATTTAATAAGTGTATTAATTTGACAATTTTAAAAACATAAACAAATTACGTGCCTTTAGGAAGGGGGAAAGGGGGTGGTTTGGAAAAATTCTACGATGGGATTCATCAGGGGGACGGGGGAGGGTTCACATACGCTGGAAATCAGGCCGCATAGTTTGTGAACGTTCCCTAAAGTTTACGTATCAAAATACGTACAAACATGGTTAAAATAAATTTCGAATCGTGAAATTACCAACCTATTTTTGATGAACTAACAATAAGATTTTTAGTTATGTGCGCGTAAACAAAGTTTCAAAGTACATTGCACCATCATTATAAGTGCATGCAGTAAAAATCATAGCGCTTACAAAAAAAAAAAAAAAAAAAAAAAAAAAAAAAAAAAAATAAAAAATCTTTTAAAGTTTAAGTATCGAAATTAATATTTATGAATGCACTTGAAAACAGAATACAGATTTTTGATGTAATTAATAAAATTTTTTCATAATTGGGTAATTTTCAAAAGTATGGCATAACCTCAGTAGAAAAAAAGCATTCGCCAATGTTGCTTATCAGGCCAGGGTGATTACAATAGTCCCAAAAGCGTTGTTTTGTAAGAACCTTTGGGTAGAGTAATCACGTTGGAAAGGTGCTAATTAGTGATGAAAACTAATATTAGGTTATGTGCATTTAAACAAAAAGTGTAATTATATGCAATTTCTTTCAATAAAAAAAGACAAAATTTTGCTACGAATAAGCAGTTAACAAATAATATAACCTCTTTTTGCTCTTCAGAGTATATTGACTCGTTAACAAAAACTTTTCACAAACAGTTATTTGTTTTATTCTTGAAAATGTATATCTGATCTCTCTTCAACTAAAAACATTTAGTGATAAAGAATGTATTAAGTTACCATGGATATCTAGAATGAATTTTTAATCACGAAGGCAATTTTTTTGTTATGTAATTCAGATTCTATGGATTAGAAGGTTATGTTGAGAAAAACTATATCAGTATTTCAAGCATATTTTAAAAACGTATTAGTCACATTTGATTTTTAAGATCAAATTTTGGTATAAAACTAAAGTTTAATACTAAATTTTATTTTCAATACTCTTTTAATTATTTCATACCATAATTATAAGTTTTTTTAATGAAGATAGAGATTGACGAAGTTAAAATTGAATATGCTGAAAATAGTATATACAACATATAAAGAAATGGTTTCGTAAGTATTTAAAGAATTAATTTAATATTTCAAGAAGTAGCATGTTTACTAATTAATATGACATCGAACGTTGTGTTAATTATCCAATATTTTATCGATTTTTATATTGCCTTTTTATAATGAAAAAATGGATTTCCGTCAAAACTTTTACGTTATTAAAAAAACACAGAAAAAAAAAAATAAGACTATTTGGCTAAATTTTAAGTTGTCGCAACTGTGAATTATGATTTTGTTTAATGATGGACTCATCTTCGCCCGATGATACGAGTCATAAAACGTGTTGTAAGTTTGAATACACAGTGAATTCATTTACTCGTGATCTAGAGGCTCTTTGCTTTCGAATAAAGATATGGTAGTCGCAACGTTTATTACAAGCTTTTTATCAAGTTTATGAGCTGCAGGGATTTTTTCTAGATTCAAGAAGCATTTTCGGGTGACATTACTAGTATAAGTGGTACCATGTCCTTGAAACACTCACTTCGCTATAATCTTTAATGCTTCGTAAACTTTCGTCAATTTTCAACTCTTTGTCCTCGCTCTTTTGCTTTTGCTAAAAAAGTATAAGCTTCATTATACATTATTACAAGAATAAATATTTCATCATTTTTTGAAAATAAGGTACGTTAGTTAGTACATCATTTGCAGAAAATATCAACCGCAAGTATCATTTTCAAGGCCAACTCTGATTACTTTAGAATTTTTAATCTTTTAAATTGATATATATATATATATATAATTTCAGTACTGATAAATATTGTTCTATTAACTTTATAACCCTTACAGTATACGCTGTCTAACTCTATATTCCATTAAAACTTTAATATTCAAATATCTATAAAGACATGACTCAAACAATAGAATCCCATCAGTCTTTTAATAATTATTTGAGAAATAAACAACGTTAATCAAAGCATTAGAATTCTATTAAAAGCTTTTGTGAGCAACTGGAGACCTCGCAAATATAAGATACTTGGATATCATTTTTATGAAAACTAGTTTCATACTTATAGCGGAAAAATACTAATGGCTCCAGTTAAGTGCGTTTTTGCAATTTTGGGGGTTATGTTGTAACAATGCCGATGAAAAATATTTGTTTAAAAAATTTGCAGTCTAATTAGAATCTTTTAATTAAAATCATCGCTTAACTTATGGAATTCTGCTTGAAAACGGATTTTTTTTTTAAATACTCATGATAAAAAGGTTGTGAAGAAGTAGATATTCCGCTATTTAAGATGGCCATAATGTTGGATTTTTTATTAGATTTTCTATGTTATCTCATTTTTTTAATACTCCACATCTCAATTCTTTTGATTTGATACCCATGATGTGGAATCTGTGGAAAAAATTAAAATCCATTATTTTAGATTAACAAATTTAGATCACATTTCTGTCACCGCCAGTTAGACCAGGAAAAGGAGTGTTTTGGCAAAAAAAAAGTGCGGGATTTAGTTTGTTGACGGATTCAGGAGCCTTGGATAGTCAGCATCAGACGTACATAGATTTGGACAACTGAATTTATTTGGAAGATTTTTTTATAGAGTACTGAAGGTGAAAAAACATGGTTTTTTGGATATAGTTTTTTTCCTGTTGATTGTACTCCAAAACGCTTGTGGAAAAAGTTGTAGCAATTCCAAAGACCTACAAAATGAGCCGCGTTGGTTTAAAAACCGTTCTATAGTTTACTTGCAAATTGCAAAAAACCAGTAAAATAGCGG
>JAPYYV010016236.1:0-17533 GCA_030522625.1 Copidosoma aretas
TTCGCGAAAAACGCAAAAAACTGGTTTATACGATTTTTACCATTTTTTTTACCATCGCGCTGACCTCGGATTTGCGTTAAAACTCAGAATGTTATATCTGACGTTGTTATCTACCGAAAAAAATTTTAAAACCAGAGTTATCAATTTCTCCGATTTTTAACCCGAAATCGGCTAATTCTATCCGACTATTAGCCAATGTCGATATTTCACGGCTCATAGCAGCCTCTTCAGGACAATTTATAGTGTTGGGAGGTGCCTTAAGCACTTCGAAAGAACAAACAAAAGCATCCCTTTGTGATTAATACATCGCCGATCTACACTGCTCCTTTATTTACAAGAAAACAATACTTCAGAAATTATCTCAAAAATAATTGAACAAACCCATGTTGTGTTAAAGTGTTACTTATAGAGCAATTCTAGTCAGCTATACTAGATATATAGAAGTATATCTGCCCTTTTTGAAATAATGTATGTACTAAACTATATATATGGTAAGTGTATGCATTAATTTATGCAAGGTATACATATTAAAATTATTGTCAAGGATGTCGATGGCTAAGGCTGTACTGCTTTCAAAAATTTAATTGCTTGTTCATAGTTTGTTGTTGTCGAGCTGTTGGCTTCTGTTCAATGGCCCTGTACTTCTGAGTTGCTTGATGTCTATTTACAAAAAAAGGGAACATTGGCTAACAGCTTCGGTAATTGAACCTGGTCCGACAAGATTCAAAGTCGGGCATCTTACCTATTCGGCCAGAGTGAATTCGATATTAGGATAAGAATTTGCTTCCTTTTGACTTACAACTGCAACAAATGTTCGTTTGCTCATTTGTTTTTCATATCTCACATTAGTGAATCATGAAGAATGGTTTAAATTATTAACGCTTTAGTGACTTGTTCCTGTTAAATATCCTCATAAACTTTTATTAAGCAATTATTCATGGGGCTGTGTATAATCCCATGTAAAAAAGAGTGTCTACTCACGGAATAAGGTGATTTCGACGTTATTTCGCGTGTAGAACCCAAATGCACTATCTAAGTGTACAAAAATGTTGCACAATTTGTTCGAAATGCAATTGTTCAAACAAATAACAAAAATAGTATTTTTAACACAGGAAAATTTTATTTTCTAATTGAACCATTCAAAGGAAAAAAGTCCTGTTATAATTTTTATGAAAAAGCCTTAAAATAAAAATCTAGCCAACTTTCATACTGACTGTAACTCCGCAGTATATATATACTTCTGTATTCTATTATATACATATTTATACACCATACGGCATAAAAAACTAGAAGGTTCAACGAAAATTTTGAGTCCGGTCGGGTTCATTTATCTTAAAAAATAAAGTGCGAGGAGGGGTAGCCGAGTTGACAAAGAATACCCTATATATATACATTAATGTATATATTTCAGATATTTGTACGAAGACCAGCACAACTTGGACCTTTTGCTATATGTATATGTAATGGAATAATAAAGTTTCAAAAAAAATTCTGTATGTGTAGTAAATTAATGCAGACCTGCTCAGTTTACTTTCAACTGATTTCGTAACAACCTAACTTTAAAAACAGAAAAAACGCTGTACATAACTGATAAGAAAAGCAAGATACACCAAAAATAACCATTTTTACGGGATTCCTTATGGGAAAATCGATATCGAGGCGCACAAATTAAGAGGTGGTGGTTGACTTTAGAACATAACCTCAATCTTGTTTTTTTCGGATATTTCTTAATAACATAATGGTGAAAAATTTGAAACTAATTGTAAAACGTTTATAATAATTATATGAAAGTGCACGGATCATTTTGGCACAACGTTATGCCAATATTACCATAAAAAAGAGAAAAAACGCAATATTTCAAAAGTTAAGCAAGATAGACCACTTACATAAGCTAAATCTTAAGCAATTAATCTCCAGTGACCCAATTGGCTCGCTTGGATATACGTTTTTTTGATACTTTAATTAACTAAATCCCAAGTAAATAATCTCCAGTTACCCAATCGGCTCGCTAGGCTATACTTTTATTTGATACTTAAATAAACTAAATCTAAAGCAATTAATCGCTGGTAACCCAATTGGCTCGTTTAGCCATACGTTTTTTTGATACCTAAATAAACTGAATCCCAAGTAAATAATCCCCATGACCCAATCGGCTCGCTAGGCTATACTTTTATTCAATACTTAAATAAACTATATGCCAAGTAACTAATTTCCAGTTGCGCAATCGGCTCGCTAGGCTATACTTTTTTTTTTGGTACCTAAATAAACTAGATCCTAAGAAATGAATCTCCAGTTACCTAATCGGCTCGCCTGGCTATACTTTTTTTTTTATACGTAAGCGAATCCCAAGTAATTAATCTCAAGTTACCCAATCGGCTTGCTAGGATGTACTTTCTTTTGATACTTAAAAAACTAAATCCCAAACAACTAATTACCACTGACCTAATAGGCTCGCTTAGCTATACATTTTTTTTTATATTTAAATAAACGTAATTCCAAGTGATTTATCCTGAATTACTTAATCGGCTTGCTTGACTTTTTTTGTTCTTTTAAATAATTAAATCCGAAACAATTGATAATTTTTTCGAATATCAATACCTAATAATATATGCTATTCCAACTGTACTCAGTAGGCTACTCTAGATCTCAATTCGTTAATCAGCTCCAAAAATAAAAGATTCTAGAAAATATAAATGTTGGCTCTAAATGGTATATTAAAAATATGGCTATTCGCTCCGAGCCAACGCAGAGATTGCGCCCTCTGAAGTAGAAAATAGTCAAAAGTTCTTGCATGTAAACAAACAGTGCTGGCGGTGCAAGACAAGGTGCGAGAGATAGCGCCTGAGGGAGACGGGACCCGCGGGACTGCGGAAAGGGAGGGGGTTGCGGACGTTGTCGTTCTCTCTCCAGTCCGCCAATCACAAGCAGCTGTATGCATGTATATATGCTCTAAGCCGTTTGTTTACATGTAATAATTTTTGACTATTTTCTGCTGCAGAGGGCACAACCTCTGCGTTGGCTCGGAGCGAATAAACAAGCGAGCATATTTAACTTACTTCGCTGTCTCAAATTATTACTGATTGTAAAATTAAACGATTAAGCCATTAATCATATTGGCTAACTAAAGTGTATTTGCTTGAGAAATATTATGTTAGCATATGAATTCTTTAATTTCAAAACAAAACTAAAGCTAAGCAAGCCTATATTTAGCGGAAACTGGGGATTAATTTCTTCGGATTTAGTAATTTAGTACAAACTAAAAAAACCAAGTAAGCCGATTAAGTAACTTGGGATTAATCGCTTGGGATTTAGCTTATTTAAATATTAAAAAAAAAATATAGCCAAGCGAGCCGATTTGGTAACTAGAGATTAATTACTTGGAATTTGCTTAAGTATCAAACAAAGGAATAGCCTAGCGAGCCGATTAGGTAATTGGGTAATAATTGTTCAGGAGTAAGTTTATTTAAGTATAAAATAAAGGATTAGTCCAGCGAGCCAATAGGATCACTGGAGATTAATCCCTTAGGATTTCGTTTATTCAAGCATTGGGGATAAATTGCTTGGAAGTTATTTTGTTTAAGTATCGAAAAAAAGTATAGTTTTGCTAGCCAATAGGGTATCTGGAGATTAATTGCTTAGCATTTAGTTTATTTAAGTATTAAAAAAAGTATAGCTAAGCGAGCTAATTGGGTCACTGGGGATTTATTGCTTATTGTTTAGTTTATGTGAGTATAAAAAAAAGTGTAGCCTAGCAAGGTGATTGGATAACTGGAGATCAATTACTTGAGCTTTGGTTTATTTAAGTATCATACAAAAGTATAGCCCAGCGAGCCAATTGGATCACTGGGGATTAATTTCTTAGGATTTAGTTTATTTAAGTATCAAAAAAAGTATAGCCTAGCTAGCCGATTGATTAACTGGAGATAAATTATTTGGAATACAGTTTATTTACATGATGAACAATATTTATGCCAAGCGAGCCAATTAGATCACTAGCTAGGGTTAATTGGCTTGGGATTTCGTTCATTGAACTACCACAATAGGATAACCATGCGAGCCTATTGGGTCACTGGGGACTGATTGCTTGGGATTTAGATTATTTAAGTAATAAAAAATATCATAAATAAGCGGGCAATCAGGAAAGCTATCTTGGTACCAGCCCACGTTGGTACTTGCCCACCTGCCCCCTCCAGCGTCATCTGTCGGCCGAGCAAAATTTTTCTCCTTCAGCGCCATTTGTAGGCTGAGCAAAATGTTTCCCCTTCAGCGCCATTTGTCGGCCGAGCAAAATGTTTCCCCTCCAGCTCGTGCTGTTGGTCGAGAAAATTGTTCCCCTCCAGCTCGTGCTGTTGGCCGAGAAAATTTTTCCCCCTCCAAGCCGATGCACTTGTTTCCCCCTCCAGCTCAACAATCCCCCCCTACAGCACACATACTGCTGCTCCGCGGACTACGAAGAGAATTAAAAAAAGGAAATTTTTCTTTAAGTTTAAATTGACTATAGTCCTGAAAAGGACTGATTAATTAGCCGCCTCGACAATAAAATAATTTGGCCTCTTCGGCTAATAAAAAAATAGCCTTTTCGGCATTATAATTATTTTGCTTGTTCGACCTATAAAAAAAGCCTCTTCGGAATTAAAAATATACGGCCTCTTCGGCCTATACAAAAAGCTTTTTCGGTATTAAAAATATTTGGCCTATTTAGCCTATAAAAAGTATAGCCTCTTCGGCTTTATAATTATGTGGCCTCTTCGGCCTATAAAAAAAAGCCTATTCAGCATACACAATAAGCCCATCGTGCCTGAATATACCAAGTTTCAGGTAACGCAGTCGATAGCATATCCGACTGTCACACCGGAGACGAGGGTTCGAGCCCAACCTTCGGCAAGATTTTTTCTTTAATTCTAAAAATTTTTAAATATTTATCTCGACTTAAGAGAGTCAAAAATGACTCAAGGATTTTTAAATATGAATTTTGAAAGATATTTATTAAAATAAAAAAAATAAAATATTGATGGATGGCCCTTAACAGAGCCGACTGAGGGGACAACGGAGAAGAACGGTTCTGCGCTTATCAGCTCGGTGCAGCAACTCGACGACGACGATGACGACAACAGCCCGGATGACTGATGCAACGACGACCGCAGCCAGGATCATGACTGCGAGGACAAAAGGCACCGTGTCGGAGGAATACTAGTTCAGCATCGTGTTCAGAGATGACTGTCGCGCGTGTCCAAAAGAGCCCTAGTTTTATTAAATGCTCATGTCTGCTCTGAACCGTGTGTGGCGGGGGTAATGGTCGGTGTAGCTACTCCAAACCTGATAAAAGAGGGCGCTTACGCAAAAAAAATTCATTTGGCAATTAGTCATCATGGGGTATCCACGAAGTTTTGAGGAATTCCTTAAGCAGCGCTGCAGACGTAAGCGAAGGGCTCGGATACGCCAAGAGGCCCTTGCTGTACCACCTCTAGAGGCACTTAGAAGAAGGGCACCACCGCTTCTACCTCTTAAAGGTGTTGGTACGTCAGCCACCTCCAGTGCTTCCTCGACAGCCACCAGCTCTACCACCATTATCTCCAGCTCCCTCTCCACCGCCAGCACCGTCTCCACGATCAGCATCATCTCCACCAACAGCATCATCTCCACTGCCAGCAGCGCCTGCACCTGCAGCAGCAGTGTCTTTGCAGCTATCACCTACGTCTTCGCGGCCGCCGACACTTGCATCTACTTCTCAGTCACATTCTAGATTAATCTTCGAAGGCGACTGAGAAAAAGATACGGAGACAGAGACAGGCTGCAGCGAAAAAGAAAGCGAGGGCTGCAAAGGTCGCTGCTCGAAAGATGGAAAAGGCAGCAGAGGCCGCAAAAAAGAAGGAGAGGGCTGCAGAGGCCATCGTTCAAAAGGCAGAGCGGTTGATGACGCATCCATGAGGAAGGAAGCAAGGGCTGCGGAGGTGGCAGTACGCAAGGCGGCTGAAATAAATAGCTGTAAGCGATTGATGGACCCAACAGCGCGAAAACCTACGAGACCAAAAGTGGTGGTGCCACAACGAAGGCCCCCCTAGCTCAATTATAAATATAACAATCGGCTCTTTTAAGGGCCAACAAAATATTCAATGTAAGAAATGCTATTTTTAAGGTAGAAAATCTGTAGCTTTAAGGACAGACGTAACACAATCAAAACTTATCTTACAAAACACTGGACAAATTTCTAGAGTGTCTACTTTTTTTCATAATGGTGTGACGAGACAAAATAAAAGTTAGTTTATCGATGAAAATTGTCACATTAGAAAAGCATACAGCCATTACCTACATGGCTGTCATGATACGGTAAATAATGAGTACTTTGTTAAATATTTGTAGAAAATTTTCTTATCATTTTTACTTTCCTATTCGAATTTTATTAATAACAGGAGCCCGTAATATCCAGTAATTTTAAAAAACGAAGAAAAGGGCCCCTCCTCGCCCTTTACCTGACAGGATCAACCCGTTTGTGCATTAGTTTAAACACTTACCTCTCCATGATTCCTTTTTTGAATTTTTATTAATAAATAGATATTTTTTTTGTATATTTTTAAAACACATTGCCGTAGACCTTATAAACTAAGAGACATCATTGAAAACAACTCTTTAATCTCTTCGCGTTGCACAGTGCACATTGCGCTGATAAACGCTTAAGAGCAACGTGGTTAGGGCAGTGCACTTTTTCATTATGGAGGCTATTTACCGATGGACAGCCGAGCTCTTCAAGATTGTAGATAAGTCTGTTAGAGAACATAGATGAAGTTAGTTTTATTTTTATTGCTTCGCTTGGTAAACTTTCTGAAATAATTGAAGAAAATACCGATTAGGTAAAAGAGCCTCGAGCCATTTTAATTTTTTCAATCCTTTCATGTGAACGGAGGTTTGAATAATAGAACCAACGCTTCATCATCTTTTTCCATCTCCAAGATGACAACCTCCTTGAAAACAAAATTTTTGTTGGCAGTCATTAAGTTTTGGATATCCACGATGAACTTTATCCAGCTTACAGCTTATTCAGCAGTCGACTGTGCTCTGATGCATACTTTAACCTCTTAATATACTCTTGGTAGAAACCAACCCCCTCAACTTTCTAGCCGCAGGGTCACAATCGACCAATCAGAACACATTTATAACTTTTACCCCCTCCACCACCTTCACATCGCTCTAGCTAGTTTCTTACACATAAAAGAAGGGCTCTAACACGAGAGCAGCTCAGTCATTCAGAGTCATTAGATCTCACTGCCGAATAGGCTTGTAAGGTTAACTACGGCTTCTGCACAACATTTTAAGGATGTAGCTAATGCTCTATTGCAAGCATATTATATGGTACAAAAGTTTCAAAATCAAATTACTGCGGCCGCCCATATACAAAGATTTTTGAACTTTGGGTACACTACTTTACAACGGGCCAGTGTTTTTGGTCAACAGCAAGATTTAGCAGTGTCAGAAAACCAAAAACTCCAAGCTGCAGTGGCCTTGATAAAGTTATACAACTGCTTCAGGACCGCTTGGAAGTTGTAGAATCAGTGAAAGTGTTTGAAAATGAACCAGAAGAGTTTCAAGCAGACTCTCGTGATACTCAGGCAGAAGTTACCGTAGCAGCAAAGTTGTTCGAAAATGAACCAAGTGCTTTTGTGTCAGATGTTGTAGGCTCTGGTGTAGCTGCCCCAGTAATAGAAGAAAACTATATTGGTTAAGATGATGTTAATAATTCTTTTGAAAATCGAATCAAAACCGCTGTAATTGCTAACTTGAAGCATTTAGATCTCCACAAGTTTTTGATGGATGCAAAACGGCAGTTCACAACAAAAGTACAACAGACTCTAAAGCAGCATCATAGTTTAAAGATAAATACAGTATTGGCTGTAAAGTATGTTTTTGTAAAAGATGGTGCAGAGAATGCTGAAGTAAAGTCTTTTAACACAAAATCAAACGTTATCTACTCTACTACAGATTTCAGTGAGTGGTTTGTACTCAATGTCCATCAACCTCTTGAAAGAGATTTCGAAGAATTTCAAGAAAAAGGATCCGAATGGTCTTTGAGGTCTGTACTAAATATTGTCTTGAATATTAACAAATTTAATCCAATGCGAGGCAGTTCTTTCATCGACTTACCTGATTGTGTGAAGAACAAGAGAGCATGCGTTAATGTGATGAATAATGATGATCAATGCTTCAAATGAGCCTTGCTGTCAATTGCATCCAGTAGAAAAACATGCGAATCGCACTTCAAAATACATCCAATATGAAAACGAGCTTGATTAAAAAATATTGAATTTCCTGTTGACCCAAGACAGATTGAGAAGTTGGAAAAACAGAATGATGTTTCAGTTAACTTATACTTTTTGAAAAAGAAGGGTAATACGTATGATGTCCTTCCCAGACATGTGACTGTACAAAAGAAAGAGAAACATGTGAATTTACTACTAGTTGACAATTTTTATGTCGATGAAGAATCTGAAGAAGAAGAAGATGACAATATAGAATATAAACAACACTATGTATGGATAAAAAGTCTATCTTGCTTGATTAACAGCAAGCGTCTTGTTGAGGTAACTATACATACATTTGTGATCGTTGTTATATTTCTTTTGGACTGCTGGGAAATTAGAAGCGCATAAATCTAATTGCAAGAATGTTAACTACTGTAAAATATCGCTTTCACGGAACAACAACACAGATAATATACTCAAGTTCGAGAACTTTACTCATAAAAATAGAGTGCCTTACTTAGTTTACGCAGATTTCGAGTGCTTATTGAAACCCGTGGAAAGTTATCGTGCCTATTAGCAGCATAAAGCATTTAGTATCAAATTTTTCATAAAATACAGTTATGATGATGGAAAATCGCAGTATAAGAGCTACAGGCAAAGTGGAGAAGATGATGAAACACTAGCCAAGTAATTTGTAAAAAACCTCCACTCACTCGCCTTGGAATTCCAAGAGTCATATAAAAATCCCAGGCCAATGTTGAGCTTAACACTCAGAGAAAGAGTCGATTTGACTAAGCTACTCTCTGCCACATTTGCAATAAACCTTTTGATTAGAAAGATAATATTTGATCCTACTGCCATCTTACGGGAAAGTAAGTACTTAGAGTATTTTCTTACGTGATCATGTTATTTTCATTAAACATGTATTATTTTCAGATATCGTGGCCCTGCACATGATTCATGCAACCTAAACTATCAAGACTCAAAAGTGACTCCAGTTGTTTTCCACAACTTAAGTGGTTATGATTCACATTTATTCATAAAAGAGATAGCATCACGCTTTCCCGGACGAGTGCAGCTTTTTCCGCAAACGAGAGAAAAATACATATCTTTCACGAAATTCGTTGAGGGAACTGCCATAAACCTTCGCTTCATCGACTCTTTCAAATTTATGGCCTCGTCTCTAGATAAACTGTCATCATATCTTAAGAATTTTAAGATTTTGGAGAAAGTATTTTCTGAGGATGACAAATACACGCATGATCAGATTAATTTGTTCAAAAGAAAATGAGTCTGTCTATACGAGTACATCTCTTCTTTTTGGAAGCTCGAAGAGGAGAGTCTTCCTTCGAAAAATGAATTCTACAGCAGCTTGTATAAGTCTCATACATCTGACGAACAGTACGAGCATGCTAAAAATGTTTGGAATGCACTTAACATCAAGACTCTCGGACAATATTCTGACTTATATCTGAAGACAGATGTTCTTCTACTAGCCGAAGTATTTAAGAACTTCAGAAATAATTGTCTTGAAACATATGAGTTGGACACTGCTCACTATTGTACAATACCAGCCCTGATATGGGAGGCCATGTTAAAGTATACAAAGGTGAATATTGAATTAAAAGTATTTCTTAGGTATGAATCTTAATATTTTAATATTTTACACGTTGAATTAGAATTATTAACTGATATAGATATGATGATGTTCGTACAACGTGGTATACGTGGCGTGATTAGCCAATGCTGTAATCTCTATGCTAAAGCCAATAATCAGTATATGAGAGAAGGCTATCAACACGACGAAGATGAATTTTGAACTATGTATTATAACGTCAATAATTTATATGGCTCGGAAATGACTCAATCATTACCTTACAATGGTTTCCGGTGGACGCAGAATGTGAATCTCTTGGGTATTTTAAACGTTGCGGATGATGCTGAAATAGGTTACATACTTAAAGTGGATCTCAAATATCCTGAAGCACTCCATGATACTCACAAAGTCCTGTCTTTCTGTGCTGAGCACATAGTGCCTCCAGGGTCATAGCAGGATAAGCTTATAACTACACTCCACGACAAATCCTGCTACGTGATTCACTATCGTTCCCTGAAACATGTTGTAAGTCATTGCCTTGAAATTACAAAAGTTCATCGAGTATTACAGTTCAATCAGAAACTTTGGCTAAACAAGTACATAGATCTTAATAGTGCTAAGCGTCAAAATGCAAAAAATGAGTTAAAGAAAATGCAGTATACGTTATTTAACAACCCAGTCTTTGGTAAAACGATAGAAAACAAGATGGAGCATGTCGATGTAAAGCTTGTCAACAAGTGGGAAGGACGATATGGTGCAGAATCATACATCGCACGACTAAATTTCTATATCTGCGACATATTTGACCAGCAACTTGTACCCGTACAGTTGTTACGAACCGACATCTGCATTAAAAAACCAATATACGTTGGATTGAGTGTATTGGATCTGTCCAAGACACTTGCATACCAATTCCATTATGATTTCATGAAAAGTAAAATAAATTACTGCAAAATCTTGTACACAGATACGGATAGTCTAGTGTATGAGATAAAAAACAAGAATATTTACAATGTGATGCATGAAAATATTCAAGAATTTGATACATCGGACTATCCAACCAACAATGAGTTCAACTTACCTCGATTCAATAAGAAAATTTTTCAACCTGATGAAGGATGAATACAATGGAAAAATCATGCTGGAATTCGTAGGATTACTAAGTAAAATGTACAGTGTGAGGATACAAGATAAAAAACCATTGAAAAAGGCCAAGGGTGTCAAAAGCAACGTATTGAAAGCCGCGATATTTTTTGACGACTACATGAAGTGCTTACACGAAATAACCAGCATGATTCGAGAGCAGAGAAACATCAGATCACGTCACCACCAGCTGTTCACTGAAAAAAAAACCAAAAACGCGCTTAGTGCGCATGATGACAAGCACTAACTGCTGCCTGGCCAAACAGACACCCTACCGTGGGGCCATTATAGCATAATGGAGGTGGAAGCAGCCAACTAGAGATCAACCAATCAGGAAGCTGAAGAGGGGGTTGCCGCAGTGGAGCCACGGGAAGTGGAGATGACGCAGCAAGAAGAGCTCATTCTTCTTTCGAGCAGAGGTCCGAATAGGACTGAACTTGACCAGCAGAGCTTTTAAAGCGAGTCTTCACCTTGCAAGCGTCCCAGATATACTTTAGGTCAGTATCACACCCACACACACCCACATACACATAAAACACACACACACACACTCACACACAGAACCGCCCAACAAAGAGAGAGAGAGAGAGAGAGAGAGAGAGAGAGAGAGAGAGAGAGAGAGAGAGAGAGAGAGAGAGAGAGAGAGAGAGTGAGAGAGTGAGAGATCTATGCTAATCATATGTGTTGTTTGTTGCAGATGGATCTCGCAGCGCTCAAGAAAATCGCCAACAATGGCTTCATGCCGACGAGAAGACTGAACGAGATGATAGTGGATCGCCAGTATATAGTGACCAAGCTGAGGAAGGCAAACACTAGGTTTGGTCACCGAATTAGAGAAGTTCCAAATATTATTGTCAAACAAACTATCTTCAGCTATCTTGGAAAACGAGCAGTTCTTTAATATATTATTGGGAGCATTAAATTAGTTCAAATTGTTTGTTGCATATTATGGAAATAATTAAAAAAATTTTTACGCCTAATTTTGTACATGAAGATAAAAAGTTGTCTATCTTTATATCTTGACTATTTATTAAGTACTCCTTTATTACATTATATAAATAACATTAAATTTTCTGTCACTTATAATATATATTGTAATTAAAATTTATTTCTATAATTCATTATTTTTGATCCAACTATTGTGTGTGTTGTCAAAACCCAACCACTCGACGAAAACTTAATTTCCCCGCGTTCGAAAGACTTTGTCAACGAGGTAAGTATCTGGATGTTTGGTTTTCTACAGTTCCTGCTCATAAAACCCTTCAGAAATGGGCTTATCTTGATAATCCTTGAATTGGTACGTCGTTGGATTCGTTGCGACTACTTGTGTGATTGTAAAAATGTCCGTTGACCAATTGGGCGTATAGCCTTTTTGGAATATATGTTTTGTATTTCTTACACGCACTTCATCACCAACTTTGAATTTGGGCTTCAAGTTGCTGCTGTTACGCTTGATTTTTCGTAAGACTTGGATTTTGTTCTCGACAGACACATCCATTGGTTTCATACAAGTAGTTCGGTGTTTTCGATTGTTGTATGATTTCACCAGCTTTTTAAAGATACTAGTCTACTCAGTGGCGGATTTACACAAGGGCACTTTGGGCACGTACCTAGGGGCCCCTACAAACCAGAGGCCCCCACAAATCGAATTACCCATTTTTTTCGTTTGAATTAAAAAGGTGATAATCCATACTATCGAAAAAGTTATCAACTGTGACATCTTTTTTCTCTATAAGGGGAATAATTAAAAATTATAGGAAATATTCCTTTGTCACAACTTTACGGTTGCTGTTACAATGAAAATACATTAAATTTTTTTCTACCTGGCTTTGGCTTTGGCTACTTAATGGATTCCGTTATGCCACAATTCATCACATTCATGTTTGTTTATTCAATATCTAATTTGGCTCCGTTTTTATGACTGGATTTGATGGTACTTACACCGAAGTGCCAGGAGCTATCACAGTGATAAAGCCATAATCATATGTAATGTATCTACGTTAACTATGTACAATTCGCATGTAAGTTTCCATCAATGTTGTACTGTAAATATAAGTGTTTATATTTTAAATGCAAACGTAGTGTATTATTTAGTCTCGTTGTACACACGTCTAGAGAAGGTACTGTGATACTGAAACGAACATCAGTCAGCGGTTGCTAAGCGAACAGTGTACATGTTATAAGATTACATTTTATCCTTGAGTGACAAAAAGTATGTAAATTATTTAAGTACTATAAATTATTTCTGATAGTGTGATTATTGTTTTCATAAACTTATTTATCTCTATTGGGAAGTGATACAAGGGGTGTAATGTAATCAGCGAGGATATTCAATCATTTTCTTTAGGAGGTAAAAATATACTTTATGTCTGTATGTAGACGTAATTATAGTTATTGATGTATAATACTTATTCAGATTCAAGTATTGAAAATGAACCAACAGTCAGATAGACGCAAGGGAGTACGTGAATTGAAAAGTGGAGCTGCTAAACGTAAGGTCCAGGTTGAAAAGCAGAAAAGAAACGATGAAGTTGTTGCGAAATCGCGTCCAATGTCTGATTTTCTCGTAGTTACAAATAAAAATCCAAACTCCCAGAATTCAGACAGTCTTATGGAATCAATTACAGAAGGGAAAATTTTGGAACAGTCTTCATCTTTGAATGATGAAAATGTAAATATAAGTTCCACTCAAAGCACATAGAATAAAGTTTCAAAAACACAGTCATGTCTTCAAAATCAAAGCAGTGACGAACAGGTAAAAATATAAAAATAGAATATTCTGTGGCAGATTTACATAAGGGCACTAGCACTGTATTCTGAATATTTATTGAAAAGTTGAGAGATACGATATAGTGCATTACGATATTAGTGGGAAGGGAACGCAATTGACTGACTTTCATGCGGGAACTGATACTCATGCTTTATTTACAATTTTTTCTCTTATTATCTCATCTAATAGCGTGTGTGTATATACGCATGTATTTTCGTATATTTATGCGTATATTATATATGAATATAAAGACATCTTTAGCTCCTACTAAAGCGATTTTTACGGAATTTCATTTTTATCTTTTTAATTTTGGGAATGAGTTTATTTTTTTATGTGTTGTTATTAAATTTTAATAACTTACACGAGAGACTTTCAGAAATCATATGATTTTTTAATTATAATTTACTACTTATACACTCTAAACTTATTAGGTACGAATTGCTTGCTAAATATGATCCTTTCCTCAACGATCACATTGATAAGTATGGAAATTGTGGGAGTGGTAATGTAAGCTATCTATCTTCAACGATTTACGAAGAACTTATCGAAGAAATCGAAACCGCTGTGCAAAGGGAAATTGTCAGACGATTAAAAATCTCCAAAATTTATTCTATTTCCCTAGATTCTACAAAGGAAAGAGGTCATCAATATCAGCTTACTATAATATTAAGATATGTAGAAAATGATAAGCCCGTTGAGAGATTCATAAAATTTTTAAAAAGTCAAGGCCGCAAAGCTATGGATATGTTCGTTGGCTTAGAAGATTTTTTGAAAGAAAATGATGTAGATTTAAAAGATTGCAGAAGTCAATCATATGACAATGCTTCGTCTATAAGTGGTAAGTTTAATGGTGTATAAGCTTTAGTAGTGCAACAAAATGATTAAGCCGTTTGGGTTCCATGTTTCGGACATTCTCTCAATCTTGTCGGAGATGAAGCATCGAGTGCATCGCTTTATTCTAAGGATTATTTTATGTTCTTGCAGGGACTTTATGTATTTTTTTCTGCGTCAGACAAATGTTGGTATTTATTAGTTGATATTTTAACCTTAAATAGAAATGCTTGCGAGAGAATAATGGTACCAAAGCAAGCTGAATGTACTAGATGGTCAAGTCGAGCTGAAGCTAATAGAGCTTTTGTAAGAAGTTATCCATTTTTATTAGAAGCTTTATTATTAATTATAAATGGTAATGATGAGTATGAAGCGAAAATTTGGCGCGAAGCTGCAGAAATTTATAAAGAAATGTGTACTTTAGAAACTGGTATCATGGCTATGTTTTGGAATGATACTCTTGAGAATTTAAACAATACCAGTAAAATAATCCAGAGTCCTGAAGTATTATTACATTCAGCTTTGCAATGCGTGCGATCGTTAAAACAATTTGTGGCTTACAAGAGAGATTCATTTTCTCATTATGAAGATTTAGGGAGAAAATTGACGAACATTCACGAATATAAACAAGATCGTGTGCGTCGCAGAAATGTAAGATTAAATCCTCTTGATTACAGTCATGCATCAGAAGCCGAATCAACTCCTTCTAATAAATTTCGAGTTACAGAATTCATACCTTTGATTGATAATTTTGTCAGTGCTTTAAATGAGAGAATTGCTGCTTATGAGATGGTAGAACTCAAAATTGGTTTCTTAACAAAATTCGATAAGTTGACTGCATCTGATCTGACAGAGAGTGCCAAGAAATTACTTAGTATTTATAAAAATGATCTGGATAATTATTTAGAAATGGAATGGTCGTTATTTCATAATTTTTGTTCTGAATTACTTGAAATCAAGCCTGTAAGTTGTATTAGTAGAGAACAAGCCATGTATTCCTTAATAATTGAGAAAGCAGTACGAGAAATATTTCCAAATACTGAAATGGGGTTAAGAACGTATTTAAGTTTAATGATTAGTAATTGTACTGCAGAAAGATCATTTTAAAATTGGATATTGTTAACGATCCCTCAAGGGTATCAATGAGTCAAGAAAGGCTAAATTATCTTACAATAATAAGTTTGGAACGTTATATTATGCGTTTTATTAACACAGATGTAATCGTAAAAAGTTTTTCTGAGAAAAAAATGCAAAAATGCTTTATTTAATGTTATAAAATGTTTATGTTTCACTCATTATACGTATTTATCTATTTATCGGGATACTGTTATTTATTTTTTGTATGATAAAAAATTTTAAGAAATAAAAAATATATGAAATATTCAGACCTATTAGCTTTTGATTTCCTTATAAAAGGGCCCCCACAACCCTTTGTGCCCAAGGGCTGCTTAAGTATAAATCCGGCGCTGCAGTCTACTTATAGTTTCCTTGCAGACTGAACTCTTTACACATTGAATTTTTTAAAGTGCGATTAAATCGCTCGCATATGGAGGCCTTAAGATTGCTATAAGTTGAGTAAAAATTTATTTCATACTTTTTTATGAGGCTTTGGAAGACCGAATTGTAAAATTCTTTACTACGGTCAGTGTGCAGGTTTCGTGGTACACTTCCTTCTTTCAAAATGGACTTTATGGCCTGGGTAACATCTTTGCCATTTTTTTTCTTTACAGGTATAGCCCATGCGTACTTGGAGAAAACATCTATCACGGTGAGTAGGTACCTATGACCATTATTCTCACGAGCATATAGTATCATTTCAACAAGATCGGCTTGCCAAGTCTCATCCAAGCCACGAACATCATACTTTCTACGTTGATAATTGCGACGAGCTGGCGTCTGAAGCTCTTCCACCACTGATTTTTTCTTACGATCCATTCTCAGTAACGTCTGATGAGTGAATATTAGATTCTTTATTCTTTTGCTTTTTTCTACGGCTCTGCATGTCATGTAGAACTTGCCTGATGTTATTAAGCTCTCTTTAGAAATAAGCTAGATTAACTGCATCAAATTTTTCTACAGGATCAGCAACATTGCAAAATCCCTTATTTTGGATATCATATGGTGCATCAGCTGTAACTTTATATCCAACGACAGGACGACTAGGAGGACCTTGACTACCTCCTTCGGTCTTACCTAGCTTACGTCCGAACACGTCGATGCTCATTTTCATACTCACGCTATCAGTATATGCACCCAGCCTTGACTCGGATTTCCTGCTGATTTTTCGGCTATGAGCAATCGTAGACAGTCAACTAGCTTATTAGGATCATCCCAGTGGACATAATCTACTTTCTAAATTTTTTCAGCCACTTTATAACGGGGTAATAATGATCCTTTTCTTTTACTAGCTAGAAGATAAAACATGGGAGCGATGATTTTATTCAATTTATTATTATTGTGCGTCGAATAGCTCCATTTTTTCTGAATCCCTTTCTATGAACGCTTGAAGTTTGAAAAAGTATAAAGTACTTTTCATAATCAACACGTGTGATGATAAATCACCAAGCTTGTACATTCCATCTTCTTTTCTGACCCCATACACCAAATCTAATAAATCTTTTCTATTTATCAAGTATTTGAAAGTATGAGTTATTGAATAAATTTTCATTATCATCGCTAACAGTTTTATTTTGTAGTGTAACATTCATCTCACCATCATCCTCATCTTCGCTTTGACTGACTGCAGACTGAAACATCGTTTCATCGTCGCTATAACTTTACTTCTTCTTTATTTGCTTGATACGCAGCTTGTGAGTATCATAAAAATAATTGTTGGTCACAAAATGACTCCTTTTACCCCCATTCTTTGTTTGAATCATAATCTTGCTGAGCGGCTCAGTGATTTGCTTAAAAGTTTCACTTAATACTTTTTCCACTCGGTCTCTTTCAAAACTTAAT
>JAPYYV010016239.1:0-22285 GCA_030522625.1 Copidosoma aretas
CTCTACAGAACAGCCCGCCCCGGCCGCCTTTCCTCCCGTTACCGAGCCGCCGCCTCCTCTTCCTTCCTCGCCCCCCCCCCCCGCCCCCTCCCGCGCCACCTTACAGCCAGTCCTCCGCCAAATCCACCCCCTCGGCGCAAGATCTTCAAAGCCCCCGCGTAGCGGCCCAAATTAAAACAATTTCCTGGCGGCCTCGGAAACCGGGGGGTGGGGTACTCCTCCTCTTCCTTCCCGGCGCTGCAGCCCACATGAGCAGCCGAGCGAGCGGGCCCCTCTGCCTCCCCCTCCTCTACTCATCTCTCCCCGTAGTGTTTCCGAGTAGGTAGCCTCAAACGGCGCACAGTCGTATATATATACATATACCACCCACCCTTCTTTCCCCCACGCACGTATATGTATAGCAAGAAGGTTGTACGTGCAACAACAACAACGTCAACCCGATAGCCACCGGAGCTCGGGCGCACGCGCCGCGATCGGGCGCCGCCCACGCGGCCTCGCGGTGGGCGGGTCCTACGGGTTTCCCCCCCCCCCCACCATATTTCTCGGAGATCGGTGGCTGTGTGTGCGCGCATGGGGGTCGTGGTCCGCGCGCGTGTATGTGTGTATACACACGCTGCCCCCCCGGTCGAGGGCGTATCCGACCCGGGGCTTCTGCTCCGTGGGTGGTGTTCGCCCCCCCCCCCCACCGCCGCACGACCAACACGCTCCAGCGTACGGGGCGCACGTGTGTGGCGCGCGGACGACGACGGGGGTGACTTTTTGAATTTCGCCGCGGATCGGGGGATCGCTTCCAGTAGCGCGGAAAGTGCAAGCCGGGAAAGATCGCGTCCGCGCATCCACGGTGTCTCCTGCTCGTCCTCGCGGGGACTCTCGGCGGTCGGTTCCGACGGGTAAAACGCGCGCGATCGCGGGATAAACGAAACAGTGCACTCGGACCATGGACTCGTGCCCGGGGGTCTGATCGCGCCAGTGCGAGCCGGGAGGACGAGAGGGGGCCAGGAGGACCTCCGGGCTCGTGGAGGCGGCGGCGGGGGGGGGGGGAGGGAGCGCGGTAGCGAGCTATGCTGGACCTAAAGGCCAGCGGCAGCACAGCCGCGGCCGCCGATCTGCCCCGCACCACGGCCTTCACCAACCTGTCGATGCTGTTCGCCGGTACGTTAGTTGGCTTTTTCCAGCTCCCTGGGCGTTGTTTCGTTCTTCGGGGGTCGATGGATCGGGACGATGGTGGGGAAACTCGGTCGATCGCACAGCCGTTGGGATCGCACGCGCGCGGTTATTATTCCTGTCGCGTGGTTGTGGAAAATTGTGCTTTTTTCGTGCTTCCGAAATTGTAGCGCCGGGTATAGCAGCAAGTGCGAGTCGTTTGCTACCTCGGGAGGTTCCGGACGTCGAATGTTTTGAAACAAACTGATATCATAGACGCGCGGAATGAAAAAAACCACGCACCGCGTGATTCGAGGCGGCGCCGAGTTCGAATTCAGAGCTCGCGTTAAACTTGAGCGGATTCGATGTATCAGCAGTGCCTTCAAAGTACGTCAGAGCTTACTAATACCGTGCGCTCGTGTGCGGTCGATCGAATCAATCGACTCGTACGATCTGAGTATTTAAGAACAGTGCGTTGCCATTAGGGGAATTCGACAGAAACCCCCGTCAGTAGGGCCGTGTCACCCGAGCAGCCTCTCCAACCCAAAATGACCGATCACCCCGACGATCGCCACCGATAGCCCTCGTCAAATCTGATCCAAAAACACGGGATCCGCCCCGAAAATCCCGGCCCCCCCCCCCCCCTACGACCCTACAACGCACGATCGTACGCTTGTACCCCGAAAGAGCCGAAAACGCGAGCCCCGCCGTCCCCTGGGCAAACACGCCCGGCGGCGGTATCCGTTTCCGAAAAGAAGAGCACTCGGCGCCCCGACGGTCGAGGGCTGCTGCTGCCGCTGCTGCGGACCGTGGAAAGGCGAGACAGCGACCGGGGAAGCGCGCGTGAAACTCGAGGCTTCATTAATGGACCGCCGGGCTCCGGGCTGCTGGTAGTGGTGGTGGTGTTTGCCCTCGCGTGTTGCCCCCGACCGTCCGACGGCCGACGGGTCGTTCGCGGGCGGAGGAAACACGTGACGCTGCTTATATATACATGTATAGTCGTCGCCGGCGCCGTTTGCCAATAACTGCCAAATGAAAATATATCTGTCGATAAACAGTGAACCCCCGACCCTCTGTGGACATTGGGGGTGGATACGGGAGCCGGCGAGCGGGAGTATACGAGAGTGGAAGTGTAGCCGGGCCGTGTGGGTGGGATTTTCTTTTGTTTTTCAAAGATTGGACTCGTGCTTTTTTTTTTTTTTTTTTTTTTTTTTTTTTTTTTTTTTTTTTTTTTTTTTTTTTTTTTTTTTTTCTTTTTTTTAACCCGAAGGAAAGCAATTTGTGCGGATTGCCAGATTTTATCGATCATTCGAATGGGTGAAACGTCAGGGGGGTGTAGATGGGGTTTTTTGTGCGGGAGTTGATATCGCGATAATATTCATCATCAAGAGCTTGACTGCTTCTTTGGTGTGGCTCTTGAGGAAATTCACATGATTGCTCGTAAGAAGGCTACTCTGAAGTATGTATGAGGGTCTACATTGTGCATTTTTTTAAATAATGCTATTATATACTAATCTCCGCAACGTTGGTTACAGTAGAAAAAATCTGGGAAACTAAAAGCCCACGTTTGGTGCGCAATGATCCAGCAATAGAGGGGCGAATATAGTCCAAGAATAAAGTCGAAGCAAGTGCCTACATACGTTTCGACGGCGACGCGACCGTCGCACGCAGGGGACGGAATCACCGGAGCGGGGACGATAAAAAAAAGTCGCCCCGACGACTCCGACGGTCCGATGCCTCTTGATTTTTATACATACGCCGCTCCGCGCGTACACGCAGGATCGCCCATCATACAGCAGCCCCGGGAATCGCGGAGGAGGGAAGAAAGAACATATTGACCCGGTCAATGTTGACGTTGGCGATTAGCGCGACATTTTTTCCTCGTCCCCGGGCGCCGCGCGCATCGGTATTTACATAGGATTTTTTCGATTTTATTTGTACCGTAGGATCACACGATTATTTTTTCCGTGAATTTACGGGGAAAAAAACCTGAAAATTGCTATGTTCCCCGGACAAAATCTCGCGAAGAAGAGTAATGTTCAACGAAATAACTTTAGCGTCTCGCGGTAAAATCCCTGCATGGATGAGAAAAAAAAAAAGAACCACTCTTCGACAAGCCATTTAAGAAACAACGAATCCTCGACACCTTCCAATGACCGACAAGACAGCAGCTCACGGACCATTAATCCCGACACCCCGCGCTCCGCAGTACAGATGTACGCGCGAAGCTCCGGCAATATTTCATAACATTAAGCGACGACAACAATTAGGACGAGCGTGACGACGCCGGCGCCTCCCTCCCCTGCCGTACCGCGCGATACCGAGCACCGCCGAGGCGAATCTAATTAACGCACACTCCCAATCGTACTTTTTCTTTCTGTCTTCCAGATGCCAGCAGTTCGTACAAGGGCGGCTGGAGCCACGCCGCGTCGCCGGCCCCTGGACAGGGTGAGTTTGCAAATTTTTTCCTTCGCACCGTCCCACTCTCCCGCACGATCCGTCCCCTCGTGCCGTATATATTCTTTGCTGTTTCTTTAATGGCGTACACATATACATGTATAGAACCCGCAGAGGTCGTGCAGTCGCCGCATACAGTTTTAATTACGAGATACCCCCCCCCGGCTCGGGCATTAACGCCCGCCGCACCGGGCGATAATTTTCATTCGTGCCGTCCCCGCGCCTCCTCCGCCCATTTTAACACGGCGTATTCATTGGCCATTAGTTTACGCGGACGCGCGTGTTTTGCATCGAGTCGAAACTGAAAAGCTCTCGTAGAACGGGGGGGGGGGGGGGGGGGGGAAAAAAAAAAAACCCAAGGGGACCCCAAAACAAAGAACCGGAACCGCGGGCGGGGGGAGGGGGGGAGGAGGAAGAAGACGACAGAAACGAAGGAGAAGAGCCCCGCGGCCGCGGAAAGGCGCGAGAGCGGAGGTGCGACGACGGAAAAACAGGAAAAAAAGAGTCGAGCGAGTGACTCGCATGCGCACACGTACACATGCACATTGCATACGAGCAGAAGCAGAAAGGACGAGGAGCCGGGGCCTTTGTGCGCGCGCCCCCTGGCAGACGAGCGGCCCGCGGGGCTGTCGGCGGCGTTTGCTCGTACCCCGGCTGGCCTCGAAGAGCCGCGAGAGAGAGAGAGAGAGAGAGAGACTCGACGCCCGGGGGGAAGGCGTTCGCGCGCGTCGTGTGTGCTTTGGGCTTGTGCGTGTTATATACCCGAGGACGGAGGCCCCCGGGGGCCAGGTGCGAGGTTTCGCGCTTCGGCTGGGGCGCGGGGGCGCTGTGACTCTTCGGGATCGCGGGTGAATGCGTGCGCAGTGTACACACGGGGGTTGACGCGGGGATGAGAATCAAGGGGTCGGAGCGTGGATTAGGGGGGGGGGGCTGAAAACTCGGGTCGTTTTCGATTAGACTGGTTTGAGCGGGGTGCAGATTGGCTTGGACCAACGGCTCGAGGGGTCGGGGTGAAATTAAATCACACTGTAATCATAGTTCTCGTAATTGCGGCATACCGTTGGAAATTCATCAATCGTTAAATAGCTGTAGAAACTAATTGTACTTTTTCAAGATCGCAAAGCTAATGGTCGAAAATTCGCTGGTTTGCAACAACATGAAAATTCACCGTGGAAAAAAAAAAAGAATGAAAATCAGTGATTCTCGAGTTGTCCAAAGCGCGACAGTTTTTGTAGGTGAGGCGAAATAAAATCAGTCCCCAGAAGGTTCTCAAAGATCTCAGTTGCAGCATGAAGCGATTTTTTCCCCAACCGATTGGCGGCGATTCATAACGGTCGAGTAAATTATTCATCACGCGCGTTCAACGCGTTTCGTCGATTGTTTGCGTCTCTTTTGCATTTCAACGGCACACCGTCAAAATACCTGGCCACCCGAACTCGCGCCCGGTTCAAGAAAATTCGCCCCCGCACCGCAGATGCTCAAGCCCAAAGTGCTCCTCGCACCTCTCTCCCCTCCTCCGTTCCCCGTTATTAATTCAACCGCAATCTCTTTCTCTCGCGTCTCCTCCCGCCCGGGAGCCAGCCTCGGGGCTCTCTACGTGACGCTCTCTACAGGGGCGCGAACTCCGGGCAAACGCAAGCTGACCGCCGGCAAGGCGCCACTACCGCCGCCGGGCCGTGAAATTGAAATTACAAAGGACGAGCTTTGTGCGCGCTGCTCGACGCCCGTATACGTAGGTGTATACGGACTTGCGGGGGTGTATGTACGAACTGGTCGAGGCGAATGTTGTTCTTTGATGCTGCTGTCCCTTGCTGTGTCATATTATACATGTATACACGTACGCACGCTTCCTCGCGTTTGCCCGACTGTGTTTTTTCGACGGGCGGCGCTGGCCCCCCCCCCCCCTTTTTTTCGGGTTATTGGCTCATATGCTGTACTCGCCCGCGGTGCTGTGAGCTACCGTTGTTTTTTGTCTTTTTTCCTTCGTGCGGTTGAAATGACAATGTATTTTCCGGATTTCACCACTTCTTTCGCAAATATTAAATACGAACAATACCGTCCTTGCTTCTTACGAACGATTATTCATGCATGTCCATCAGCATGTTTCCGGTAGGTATGTGATGCAGGATCCATCAAACTTTACCGTCCGAACGAACCCGAGTCCTCCTCGCTGAACCTCTGATCGTATACCCTTCCGGCTGGCTTTCAGCGTCCTTCCCAAGCGAACGCCCTGCATCCTGTACAATTTCCTTTGGTCATTGGGAGGGAAAGAAAAAGAATAAAAAAGGGCAGAGTGTATATGCACGCCTGCTCGAAAGGCCTGCAGTAAAAATCGAACGAGTTCTCGCGTACCCTGCAGCAGCAGCAGCTAGACTGCAGAGACGAACGAGCGAGCGGACGAGGGAGCGGGGCGAAGGAGGGAACTCGGCGAAACTGAGGCCAGAGCGCAAGTATGTACAACGAGCTTGCGAGCGTTGGAAAACTCGCGACGGGGAGAAAAGGCGAGAGATAACCCCGCGGGAGCGGGAGAAGGGAGAAAAGAGAATGGGCGCAGGGTCGAGTCGGTCTCTCTCTCTCTATATCTGTATACGTGTATGCTATACCGTGCGGAGCACAGCGGGACGTCAGGAAGTCACGCGACGCCGCGTTCTCAAGCCTGCACGCTGGCTATCCGTACTGTGTACACGGGGAATCACGTGTGCGTCTATGCGCGCGTGCATACACACGCGTAATATATTATCACCCCGTCGTCAGCGTGTGATGCGCGTGGGTGAGACTCGCGTCTTTTCGAACCCCCGCAGGCGGCCACTTTTTTTTTGTTTGTTTTTTTTGTTTTATTTCGCCGTCGCCTCTACTCTCGCCTCGCACCTACAAAAGAGCGTATACCCGTCAGCTGGCGTACTGCATTCATCGGCCTCGCCTCCCTCTCCTTTCACAAGTAATGCGTCGTATGATGCATCGTGACGCCCAGTCCATCGATTCTCGGCCAAAAGCTCCAAATTAACGACCACGAACGGGTGATCGAGTCCTGATGCAGTATACAGGTTGCCGGAGGTTGTCGCGTGTGTGCACGCTAGTTGTATATAATAGACACGGGCGACCGATCGATGCAGGGGGAAAGGAAAAATCGGATCGAACGCCCGGTTCGAATACCAAAGCGCAGGTGCTGCTGCTGCTGCTGCTGTTGCTCACACGTACGAGGGGAAAGAAGGAAAAAGTTGAAAGCTCCGAGTATCACAACTGCTGTACATAGCCTCGCACGCACCGCGCAATCTCCGCGCGATCTCGGAGGGCTGACCATCGGCCTACCTCCTCCACTCGCTTCTCTCTCCTCTCTCCCTCTCCGCTCCCCCGTCCGGCCTTCCTTCCTTCCCGGCTTTTTCCCTATCTCCACCAGCCGTCTATGGTAATTACCCGCCCCCGAACGCCTGGACTTTCTCCTTCTCTGGCACCTTTTTCCCTCTCCGCGCGCCCGAGACTTATATCTATACACTCCACGCAGGCTAGAAATATACACTATCCATAAAAACACGCGCGTACAACAGGGGGGAGCGCACGTGACCATGACGATTAACTCGTACGTAGGGGGGGAGGGGGGTGGGGGTGGGGGAAAGATTAAGGGTCAATTTGGAAGTCGAGTAATACTCGAGCGCGCCGAGTTTTGGGGTGAGAAAGAGGTTCGGAGGTGCGAGGGTGCATACACCTATAGACGTATAATTTGTACGCGCGAGCTGGCTGATCAGGGGCGCTCGGGCCCCTGTTGCGCGCGTTGCGGCGGAACAGGGGTGTATTCTAGATTCGGCTATTGTTTTTCAATTTTCGTGTGATTTCGATGTTTTCGCTTTCGGGGAAAAATTCGTTGCGTACAAAACACTCACGTGTATTGTTACTACGAAGGAGGAAACGACAAAAGGACGGTCGAGGGGGGAATTCGCGCGACGCGCTGACGAAACCTGCCCCGGGCAGTGTACGTATGCGTGTACACAGGCCTTCCTCTCCGTCATCCGGGCACAAGAAGGAGAAAGAGGAGGCGCAATCGGGTGCAATCGAGCGCGAAGAGACGACGACGACGAGGACGTTGCACACGAAAGAATAAGAAATAATCGACGCACGAATGGCACACAGAGTAGCTGCCATACATCTTTCGCGCAATTTACACAGCGAGCATATTGCCCCGTGGGTCGGGAGTTGGCCCCCGCGGGACGTATTATGTCTCTCCTCCTCCCCCGTCCCCCTCGAAGTGCGTACATGTGCACAGCCGCACGTGCCTATGCGTGACACGTTCACGCATCGCCGGACTGGACTGTTGTATACGCGCGTATCGCTTCCTATTCATCGCTTTCTCTCCTTCCTTCAAGCCCGGGGGGGGGTTAGAAGGATGCGGGGGTTCGGCGCGGAACGCTGCTACTTTTTGCACTCTCAGAGCCGGGCTATATATACATATATTATGGGGTGGTGGTGGATGTGTTTCAGACGTGTGCCCGCGTGTGTCTGCGTGTCGCTTCGACTCGTCGTGCGTATATATACGGATGGATGTCGGATAGGCACTCGAGGGAGGGTATACACATATACGGATGATCGAGGAGCTTGCGAAGGGCCGATTTAGCGCTTACCGGAGATCGCAGAGTCGATATTGCTCTCTCTCTCTCTCTCTCTCTCTCTCTCTCTGTGTCTTTTTGGAGTTTTGTTAAAATGGATGTTGCTACAAAACAGTTCTCTCCATGAATCGATATACTCTACGACCGCATTCGTTTTTTTAATCGAACATAAGGAGAATACGTTGGAGCCAGTAGATACATTGATTACCTGATCCGGGCTAGAAATAATAAAGATTTAACCCTGATGATCCATACATATGTTATGAACACACCGGATCTCAAAATTTAGATCCAAGTAATAGTATGGGTACAGAACATTATTTTAAAACTCCTTTGAAGATTACTGGTGCAGATAGGAAAAATCATCCACTAATTGAGATACGCACATTTATACATCAGAAGCTGGTATCAAACTATCTGATATATTGTGAAAGACTTAGAAAGTGGACATTTTTTTTTATCGTCGATTAATGCACGCTGCTATTTGGATACATGATTAAGAGGAGGAATCTTTGGATTGGGGAATTACATGTAGCTCAACTTTTTAGATCTTTATTACATTGATTTGTTGCTATTTACCTCGATTTACATATATTATGGACAGTAGTCAGTATATTAAGATAAAAACTCCACGTATTTCAACTCAAGTGATTATAATATGTAGAAGAAACGAATGTGATACGCTCGAAACTATTTCATAATAACTAAATAAGCATCAGTTGCAAATAGCTTGGCCTTCGAAACTTCTGTTTATCATTTTAAATAAATCTTTACATCGTAACTGTTGACCGTTCATGCTTGGTTGATTGCGCCAGCTTGAGTTTTTTTTAATGCGAAGATTTGGGTGAGTAGAATCTCAACATAAACATGATAATTACTGCGTACAAACTATTGACGATTTAAAAAATATAGAAAATATGATATTGCAAGCTAGTGTATTCATGTGCATCATGAAATCATAAAAAAAATTAATGTGTATGATAAATATTATGATTCATGATATTATCTAATTAATTTGCATTATAACATCGTACAAGGATTAATTGCTAGTCTTAACATACTTATAAATACAATCAGAATACGACGCAATAGCACTGTGGCTTGGTGAAATATAAATTGCCCATAGCTTGTACATTAATCTTGTATACTAAACTACATCTGCTTCCTTTTGTGCCAATATATTTGCACTTGTTATCACATATTTGCTTATGCTTGTCAAGACAGTCTTTACACAGTGCTGTAATCAGAAATAAAGGTGTATTTCAGACACATCAGTCATTTCTAATTGTTTTATTCATATTAAAATTTAACGCAGTCGTTTACCAATTATCGTTTAAATTACTATTAACGTTGAAAAAATAATAACTTTATTTGATGTATTATTTGTAATCAAGAATTCATTCGAATTTTTAAAATTTTTTTGTACTTAGGCTAGATAAACTGAAAAAAAATTTCCTTAACAATATCAATTTTACCATTCTGAACGAATCAACAAATTCATTGCATTTTATAAAATTATTTGAAATTAATAATTTCACTTGGTCATAGGATTTAAAATAAATTATAAGGCTCATTTGTATTCAGATAAATTACTTTATCTGAATCAACAATATTCCAAATGCATTAGATCAAATTATTTTGTATGTTTTTCAATATTCCATACACATAATCATCCGTAAAATGCTCAATTATTATTTTGTTGTAAAGTATCTTCAGTCCCATAAAATATCTATTAATGAAGGAACTAACCACGTTACAGGAAAACAATAGTCAAATAAAATTTTATGATGTGTCATTGATAATTGTATAATATTCAAATACATATATATATAATAAGCTATGACAAAAAAACGATACACATTTTAATCGTCATTCCACTGTGAATGTACTTAATGGGTAAAAAATATTATGTTGAAGAAAATTACTCACTGCCGGTCATTAGCATGTTGATTATCAAAATGCACGCTAAAATGGTATTAATTTTGGACGTTGAACTCATTTTACGCGACTTCGCTGGAAATCCCTGGTTATTTCAATCTTGCTGTCAGTGACCAACTAAATAGCTACGGTCTTGGTCAAATGTATATACTTGCTTGTTCATCGGTGAGTTTTGACAATGTGATAAGAGTCTTTATGCCAGCAAGTGCAAGCCAAAATACAATAAAACAAAGAAAAATGAGACAAAGGCATTAAAAAAAAAAACTGATATTAATATCTGAGACAAGTTGTTCCATTAAACGATCGATATAATCAAGCGAATCTCAATACCGTCGATGACATCATTTTTTATACATTGCGATAATTTGATGATTGTTATTGTTCGTGCAACTGCAAAAGAGTTGTTCGATTAAACGATCGATACAATCAAGCGAACCTCGACATCGTCGATGGCATAATTTTTCATGCATCGCGATAATTCGCTGATTGTTACAACTGTCCTTGGAACTGCAAAAGCTTCGCGTTGTTTCAATGCCATGATAATTCACGCTTATCGAATCCCCAGGCACAAATTGTCCCCGAAGTACGACGATTCTTTGATTTGAAGATCAGCCAGGCAAAATCTCAAATCGACTCCAAAATGACAACGAAACGACCGCGAGCCCATGACCAATGTATCCCGCGAGATCCAGCGGACTGCACGTCCACCACTTTTGGGACTCGCTCGGTCCCGCGGGTCGCGCCGACAGTCGTTCCCCTTTTGGCCTTCACGCCGACGCGCGCGCGCGCGCACAACGCTTTCTCCATTATTCCTCAAGAGGGTGCGTTCGGCCGGTGCACGTGCCGGCTCGTAAGAACAATAGCGCTCGCGCGTGCAGGCGTCAGGTAGAGCGTGAAAAGCGAAGGGCGCGGCAGCGCCAGCTCCTTACGCCGCGCTTGCACCCTTCACGAGTACATGTATATACTATGGATTATATCGTGTGTGTGTGTGTGTGTGTGTGTGTGTATACGTATATATATGCGTACAAGGTGTGCATCATGCGAGCGGCGCGTGCGCTGTTATAATAACTTATCGATCTAATGGCTCAATTACAGTTGGCTTTGTGCTCGGGCGGCGAAGGCCACCCCTCTCTCTCTCTCTCTCTCCCGCTTCAATGTTCATTTCGTCGTCTTTTATTTTCGTTGCACCTTTTTCACCATCACTTTAAAACTATTAAGCGCTCGGGGCTTGTACTACTAGGCGGTGGGCTGTCGGGGCCGGGGGGAGACGGGTGTGTGGATGGAGATACGCGTGTATGCACGTATACATTCAGTGCGTTAACGAGGGGGTGATGGATTTGTATAGGTAGGTGGTATCCTGTGTACGCGCGTGTACGGGGAGCGTGGAGGGCGGTCGGTTCGTGTACGCGTACCGTGATTCGAATTTGATTGAGTTTGGCTTGGTTTGTATCGACGTGCTGTTTTGTTTATGATCGAATGATCGACGATGAATGGGGCTTTGATTGGATTTGTACGTACGTCGAAATACTTTGGGATATTTTTACCGGAAAGGGAAAAAAAAGGAAATGATGTGCAATCATTCAGGTTGAAGCTCGTAATACGTCAACTTTATTATGAACGTGCCTCAGGAGAATAAGTTCGATCGAAGCAGGATTTACATCTGCGAGTTTCTGGGAATTTTTGAAAAAGTTTTTTTTTTTTTTTTTTTTTTTTTTTTTTTTTTTTTTTTTTTTTTTTTTTTTTTTTTTTTTTTTTTATATTTTTTTTTTTTTTTTTTTCGTTTTTTTGAAGTTGATTTTCTTCGCGTGTTAAACGATAATTCGGTATTGCGAATCACGGAGGTGTTCAGTATTGTATAAAAGTACACAGGGGTGAATCGTGTTTGTTTTTTTCCGAAATATTTGCAATACAAACTTTTTCTGACATTTCCCGTATGGTATTTGTGAAAAATTTATCTAACAATAGTAAAATTGACACGAATCTCTCAGACTATTTTGACGAAAAACGAAATTTTTTCCAGAGGTTCCTTGTAAAAACCCGCAGACGCCAACCACTCGGCTCGGACGTCACGTACATCAAGTCCATCACGCGAACTCAATTCTTCCACAAAGTTTTGGCCGAACATCCCACGGATGGAGCAACGTAAAAGTCCTCGCCCCCCCCCCCCCCCCCCCGGTTCCCGCAGTTCTCCGATTTTTACGAGCAAACGAGCCAGTTATCTCGCAAAACCAATTGTCCCGCGCGCCCTATCCATCCCCGCGGTCATACGCACCGAGAAAGGAAAGCCCTCCGAAGGAGAAAAAGAGTTCCCCGACAGATGCCGGGCCTATAAGTAGCAGTTGGCGCTCGCTATGTTAAACAATTCGATTTGCCGCGGCTGATTGGGAGCGAGAGGATAGGACGAGCGAGCGAGGGGGCGCAGAAGGGCGATCTCTCTCTCCGCTCGGGGAGAGACGGTCGGGGGGGGGGTCCGCCGCAATCAGCGTAGCCGCGGGGTTTACTTTGCGCCTCCCGCCCGCCGGCCCTTTGTGTCCTCCTCCCTTCCCCGGAACATTTCTCCGTGATTTTCCTCGGGCTGTCTGCCGTGTTGTTTTTTCTCCTTCGCTGTCTTTTTCCTTCCGCGGAAATTCCTCCGCGCAGTCGGCGTTTGATCCGCGCCGACGAGGTGACGTCCTTTTCGCAAAACTATTTGCACGGGAGACGACAAAGGGGCCTTTGTACAACCTCCTCCTCCTCCTCCTCCTTCGTTTTTTCTTCCCCGCTTGGCTCCTTCCGAGGGTTCTTGCCAAACGCGACGCGACGCAAACATGGTGCAATAAACAAAACCTCGTGCGCTACATCGTGACCGAAGCAGCAGCGGAGATCCGCGTTCACGAGCAATTACGCGGGGGCGGGAGGGGGGGGGCGGCGTAATCCCGTTAGAGGCCGAGAGTAGTAGGTATCCGCACGGGGGGGAGAGGCAGGAGAGATCAAAGGGACCGCCATTCCGCACCGCCGGCTCCGCAGCTCTCGAGGCGCGAGCGCGACAATGCGACGATCGTCGTGCATATAGTGCACGCGTCGCGTGTAAACTCTCTCCCGCTTGTTCTCTGTACTCGCGCCGTTGCGCGCTCGTACTCTCTCCCTCTCGGCGGTGACTTCCTCCTCCTCCTCCTGCCGCTCTTCCGGCGTAATTCTCTCGACCCTTTGCCCGCAGTCGCAGAATTTCAGGCGGAGCTTTGGCGCCGAGCTCTGGCGGATGAATGAGGGGCTGTTGTTGCCTTGGCTCTTCTTTTGTACCGCTGCTCCGCGGAGTGTTTTTCGTACACCTGTGCGGATTATTGCACACGCGTACGAATGGTCCAATACAGTTTGGTGCGAATTTCAGGTTGTAGGAGAACCGTGCGGGTTTTCCATCGTCCGACTATTCGGGAGCTTTTCTACTTGCTCCTGATTCTTGTTCGGAAATTCGATACTTTGTGACACATGTACACAGTAGCGTGCTGAAACGAAAGATTATCCGCAACGCGGGAGTGCGAACGTTGATCAGCCGTATACTGACTGAGAAACGATGGTGATACGTAATACAAACGCAGGGTATACATATACGGAGGGCGGCCGTGTTTGCCTACACGGAAATCCTCTCTGGCGGGGGGGATCCCGGCGATCTCGGGCGAGCTTCCTGTTCCGAGTGTGTACTCCTTTTCCATTCCCCAACTCTCTCTCTCTCACTTTTTCGGATTGCCGAACTCCGACTCCAGGCATCGATCCCGTGTGAGCAATTCGCTCCCGGCTCCTTTGAGTTTAGTTTGAAATAAAATCTTGAAATGGTATCTTGAAATGGTTATTTTTTTGTTTTTTTTCAGGATACAGTAGCAGTCTGTCGAAATCGGCACTGGACTCGCACTCACATCTCAGGCAGCCTGGTACGTATGGGTATTTTGTGATCAAATATTTGATAAATTCTCATCGAGGGGAAATCCGATTTGCGTACGACCTAAAAATTATAAAAGCTTCGAGTCCGTATATTATGTTTCAAACAAGTGAATAAATAAATTAACTAATCGACCGGTTGGATCCACGTTTTTTCGCCGAAACTCGGAACATTGCACTCTGAAGATTTTCATTCGTCGCTTGCTTACAAAAGTGCCATGAATTTTCATCTCTTGGATCAAAACTCTCCTATACTGTAAAAGATTCTAGTGCAAAAATCCGCACTCTTTATATTCATCGAAGGTAAGCTCGTTATACGATCGATTCGAGTTGTATTAGTCTGGAAACGTAAATACACGCGAGAAGTATTTTTTTTACCATATAATGAAATCCCACTTTTTGCTCGTCCGTTGAGCGCAATCTTGTACCTGAAAACTTAAAACAGAAAGCACATCGATCATCGTCAGGCTTTTACGCCCACCCCGCGTTTCTACGAAACCTTGTACAACAAAAATCATACTTACGTCGCAGAAACCAAACCCCATCACTGCATACGTGGTAATGAAACGTGAGGATCGTGCAGGAAGAGTAAGTATACACACATCACCAATCCACGCGCGATTACGTACACGTATACTTGTACATGTATGTATACAGAGAGCACGGCCGCAAACTCGAATTCTGACGATTACGCGCACGCCAGCAGATCCCCCCCGCACTAATCGACCCCTCGTTCCCGCAGTCATCGGCCTGATTTCTCGCCCATCGTGTTCTTACTCCTCCTCGATACATTCTTGCCACGCCTAAAAATCGCTCCCTCGTTCCATGTGCATACATACCCATTTACCCATACCTAATACCTATAACGTATGAGTAATCTAAAAATTGATCCTCCAACCACCGAGTTTCCACTTGCGAGTGCTTTTTCGTCCACTTATCCAAATCGCTAAACCTTTCAACGAAAGCGAGAAGAAACGTTACTGCAATAACTGGCTAGAAACTCGTTTGCACGTCAATCTCACGTACGCTCTTACACTTTGACGAGTTTCCGGCCAGTTTTTTTGCAGTAATTTTCTACCAGGGTCAAAACGAGAGCTACCGCAGGGCACGATCGACCAGCGAGCCGCCAAAAACTCGGAAGAGAATCTTGCCCGCGCCAGGCCATGTCTCTCTCGCATTCGCAGCTCATCGGCCCCGACCTGCCTGATAAACAGGCGCGCCCCTGTCCATTATTAACTCATAAGTGAATTACCGCTCGATCGACTGCCGATCGCCGCGCCGGCGGACGCATTCATGCGCGCAGGGGGGGAGCAACTCTCGGCCGAAGCGATCAGCGACCTTTGAGGTCCGTCCGGAGTTTCGCGCGAGCGTGGGCAGTCATCCGGCTGTACGTGCAGGGACGATACACGTGTATAAGTACAATGGCTGGGGATCGTCGATGTGACGGCAGAACGATAATGATAGTGCAGGGACGTGGAAGTGTGTGCTGACAGGAGTATACATAGATTCTCTTCGGGCTTTTTGCTACAATTTTAAGATGCGTTCCTTTTTTTTTCGTACGTGAATCAAAAAAACGGAAAAAAAAATAGTTAATTGCAGCATGCTACAAACGACAGCGGAAAGAGGATAATTTTGGCTTGAGCAATGAATTTCAGCGCGATTGGGCATAATTCATGCGAGCCCCGCGTGACTCAACCGTCTGATGGCAACTCTCTCGGCGTCGGACTTTATTAGCGTCGACGGCTTAATTTTGTAATTCAAATCATGAAAAACGAGATCACTAAGTATACGGATCAACATCAATTCGATTCTTTCGGTTGAAACGTAAACAACAATAATAATAATGATAATAACTTGTATTGAGTAATGAATATTTTTTTCACCGACAATGGCTGCACAGCGAGTCAGAACGATCGAGCAAAACGAGCCGTGAAAGAGAGAGGATTCTCGGACTATAACGGAGAGAAAATATAATAGAAAAAAAAATTGCGACCCTCCTCCCGCGTCTCATCTCCCAGCAATCATAATCGCTCGGAAATGTGCTTCTCTGGTGAATTGCCGTCGATTTCGGGGCTTCTTCCCCTTTCGAGGCCCCCCCCCCCCCCCACTGACTCCGACTCCCCTTCCGCGTCGTCCTTTTTGTCGCAACGGCCCATTTATCCGAGAGCTAGCGTAAAAAGCCCCCAATGATCACCCTTTTTTACGAGTCCTCTGCATCTGAATCATAACGATACGAGGATCTATACCAGACAGGGTCTTTTGTGCAATTGTTTTCTAGAGCTAATGTACTGACAATTTTCGTCAGCGTGGAAACGTTCGAAATGTTTCCTAGCGCGCGGCAAAAATAATCTCACCAGTTTATACGCAATTCAATCAGTTTTTTACCATTGGGTCTTTTTAAAGTTTCTTTTGCTCGCTTTGAGTCGCGTGATGTATTTAAATGTTGTATACAAGGAGCCAAAACTTGCCACAGAAATTTTTCGAGTACTCAAGCGGTTAATATTGTGGCAGAAAATAGTAGAGGGGTGAAGAGATGGTTGGCAGAGTTTGATGGTTTGCTATATCCAATGCCTTGACTGACAAATTTCATATTCCGTTAATCACATCCAATGGTGAAAAGTAAATTGTAAGTTGACTGATGATGTTTGTTTTTGAGGCAAGTACTTATTCAAAGTCTGTCTTGGTCTTGGTCATCCCGGGCGTTTGTTTTGACATTTAGACGTTTGCGATAATAAAGGACCCTCGGACCTGCTATTTTTTCTGATTTCTATGTCATGCGTGTAATAAAATATGTAGAGTTTCAGGATAAGGTGTTTGAAATATGTAAGTTATGCATTACGATTCAATCAAATTTTAATCGATGGCATAGTATCAATTTATTAGCTAGTGTTTAAAAAATATTTAAGAATTTAGCCAGTCTTAAGATATTAACCAAGCCAATCAATGTAATGTGCAGCCGCATTTATATGTGAGCTTAGCATCTCTAGCTGTAAAACGAATTAAATGTTCTTCATAATTGAAAACACATTTTCCCGATGTTGCGCTCATTGACTTGCATTTTCTATCACATTCTGCGCTATTTGCATCGTCATCTTTGTAACACATCCGGTTCTCACATAGGACTGAAATTAAACATGGCTGCATTTGAGAAATTTAAATGATTTCCAAAATTTTATTTAAATTTTGGATATAGTGACATTATTCGAATACAATGTTCAAATGAAATAATTTCAGCGATAAAATACGCAGTTTTTATCAAATTATTCAAAACAAATAACATTCACATTCATTTTAAAAAAATTACTTGCACATTAATACTCGTTGACTTACGGCACGCAGGTGGATTTATTTTTTAATATAATTACTCTAAGTAATACTCTCAAATGTTCGATACAAATTTATTTACAATTGACTTTCGAATAAGAATCTTATTATGAAGTAAAGTAAAATATTATTTCATCAAATACACTTGAAATTTAACATCAAAATCACTTACCACTAATTATCAGCATATTAATTATTAAACCGAAAGCTAGGAGGTTATTTAATTTTGAGGCACCCATTTTACGCCAATATGCAGTTACTTTTAGTAGGCTCACTGTTTTTTTTAGTAACTGACTAAACTTATAAGTTGTACTGGTCTAATATATATATGCAGTGATTATAACATATCAGTCAATTAACACCATGTCCTTGAAAGTGAGATAATGTAAAAGAAAATAATTCTTGAAATAAGTTGATTGAATTTTTTTGTATTGAGTTATAATTATAAACTGTCAGAAAAACAATTTATCTTTGAGAAAATGATTTTTATTAATTTTGTGTGTCATATGAAAGCAGTTAGCAAACCTTGAAGCAATCATAAGTGATGGAGTAGAAAAAAGAGGAACCAAGACAAATTTTTTTTTTCATTTAAACTGAAAAGTAGAAAGCTATTTTTTTGGGCTACCTGTATGAGACTGTAGTTAAAATATTGTAGAATTCAAGATTTTATTGTTTACTTTAAATTTATATTATAATACCTTATACACTTATAACAAGAGCGCATCAAGCTTTTACTTAGAGGCCTCCGGCTGTAGACTTAAACGCTATCTCGTAACCTGTTTTGAAGTAAACATGAAGTAAAAAAATACGTGAATTATTTATTATTAAAAACATTTCTTGAAAGTAAGAGTTTATATGAAAAATCCGACCAGCGTTTCTTTAAAATAAAATTTCTTACAACGTTACAGAAAGCTTTTATGTGCCTTCAAAATCGTCTCCAAAGCAGACAAATAACTGACTAAAAAACATTGGGTACTCAATGGTGAACACAAATCTTTTTTAACTTACTGTAGTATCTTTTTATGCTAACAGATTTATCCAAAAAATATTCACTAGGATTACTCTATTATTGTGACTGTATGACCTTTACCGCCAGAGGGCTATATATTACGACGTAACTTATAAAAGGGCGATGAATAGTAGTTTTCGTCAATGATTTGCATATCTCCAGGAATTACAATAAATTACTGGGATCAACAAAAATGGTACTAGATGCACATTTGCGAGGCATTATTCTAAGTTTTTATACTTTATATACCAAGATTTGTAGAGTTGTCAGGGTACAGTGTTTGCAAGATACTTCAAATAAAAAAAAAACTCGGGAATTATGATTTAATCAAAGTTTAATCGACCACATAACCAGTCCTAACATATTTACCAAGCCAACCAATGCAATGCGCAATCACATTGGAATGTGAGCTTACCATCTCCACCATATGTAAAATGTATCTGATCTTCTTCATAATTAACAACACATTTGGAAATTGCAAATGGTTAAGTTTAATTGTCGTGCATGGTTGTTAAAATTTGAGGTAAACAAATTATTTGAATGTAACACTCGTCAGCTTCGTCACAGGGGCGAAAAAATACGATAAAAAGCACTTACCACTAGCTATCAGCATATTAATTATTAAAACGAAAGCTGCAAAGGTATTCAATTTTGATGCACCCATTGTACGCCAATATACAGTTACTTTTAGTAGGCTTGCTGTTTTTTCCAGCGGTGACTAAATACATATGTAAGTTCCTAGTTAAATATATGCATATTCAGGAGATCATTCTCAGTCGAAAATTAATATCTATAATTATACCTATACATTATAGCTATAATCAACTAGAATGCAGCTATAAACTCCAACAAATTATAGCTATAAAATATAGGTGTTTATAGCTGTAAATTTTGAGCAAATTTTATTGATAACATTTGTTTCCAAATCTGTTAAATCCATTTTTTTCCAAAGCATAACATCTTGTGTAAACTTTACAGAAAGTACGTTGTAACATTGCAGTTTCTGCAAAGCTCTCTGACGGTTTTAGTAAAAGAGCCTTGCAGAAACTTAAAGGTTACAATAAATTTTCTGTAAGGTTTGCTCATTTAGAGGTAACAGTATAAGTAGTTTCTGCAATGTTACCTTACTTATACACTAGTCATACATAGCGTATACATATCAGTGCAATTAACTTTACCTTATCAAATTCAAGTCCGACAATGTAAAAATACATTCTGACGTATGCTCGATGCCATCCAACTAATATTAAATAAATATGCGCTACTCATAATGAACTGTCGATAAACATTGAACTTTACAAGACTTCGACTCTATTTTTACACACCGATGACCGATGATATGTTTATATTGATATGGGTCATTTCGCCGAAACTTGCACTATTTGCGTCGAAAAGTTTCTTTTTCTGAACTTTTTTGCGTTATTTGTCATCCTTACAACATTAGAAATGGATGCTAAATAGCTTCCGATCTGCAATTAAGTATATCAGATGCTGTTTTAGTGACCACCCTTACACCAGACCATTTGCAAAATGCCTTTTTGACAAAAAATAGTACTTCGTGCCCTAGGGGTGTAGTGTACTATTTCATACTTTCTGGGTGAGAGGCAAAATATTCTTAGATATTTTTCTCAAAAGCCAATAGTTTTCAAGTAAAAAGTTTCCAAAGTTTGAAAAAATATACTTAAGTATCCAAATTTTCAGAGTTTGTGAATTTTTTACCCGAAAACTATCGATTTTAGAGAAAAATGTCAAAAGACAAATTGTTTTTATTTTTAGTCAAAGTACACCATAAATAATTATAGTTAAATTCTGCACCTACAAATTCATAAATGCGACATTACCGCACACATTGATGTACAGCGGTAGCGGTAGGATAGAATCATATGGCTGGATCATGTCACAGATACTTTTACCCAACACAACAAATACTCAAACTTGGTGCAGAGCACAAAATAGTACATCTCCTACCTAGGGCAGAAAATGTACTATTCCGCGATTTTTTTCTACTTATTGAAAATAGTGCGGTTACGGAACTGACATTTCAAAACAGTACGTAGATCGTCGAACTTTTGGTGCTCCTATCGAGTGAATTTGATACTTTGACATCCAAACTATATAAAAGTCAGCGATTTTGAAGGTTCATAGCTGGTATGAAGCAATTGAAAACTGCTTTTCGCTCACCGTAACGTTTTATAACGAAACTTCCGATTTATTAGGTCATATTACGGAACTGACATTTTGACCCTTAAATGATCCGTAGATCAAAGGCTACACATTATAAACTTTAAAATCTGGTTTCATGGCATGTAACCGTTGGGTACACCAATACTACACGTAATTTGGTACTCATGGGATCGTCTATCTCATTCTGAATTCTGTGCACAAGACCAGGACACAAATAGTGCAAGTTTCGGCGGAATGACCCATATACAACCGCTCGTCACACTGAAAACTGCCTCAGAGCTCTCGTAATCGCCATACATCCCTTGGCTCCTGTGACTCTCGAGTCTAGTCTTTTAAAAAAAAGCATCGGCAGAAGACTTCGCCTCACCGCCTCCGCTCCATGGATCTTCGTGGCGAGCCCCCCCCCCCCCCCCAACACACATACACACCACTCTTTCTTTCTTTCTTTCTCCCTCCTCAAGCGCAACAGCACCGCGCCAACTCTGCCCAGCACTCCCTGCACCCAGTGCACCCTTAAAGGGCTCTACAATGCGTCATCACCACCGCCGTCACGGCTAGACTAGTTCTCTCTCTCTCTTGGAGTGTCCTCTCGCTCACTCGCACAAAGGACATAATCACAGCTCTTCCCCCCCGCACACCCACAATAGAATAGAAGTTCGTTTGGATCGCAATAATTTTCGAGCCCCGTGCCCCAGTGTTCCTTCTTTTTTCTTTCTTTTCTCCCCCTAGCCCCTAGAGTCGTTAAATACCCCCCCACCTATATCGCGCTCATTGGGCTTTCATCGCAAGCTCGTCTTGCGATCCAGAAACAGAAGCCCGGCCGACGATGTTTCGAGCGTCTGCATATATATATATATATATATATGTGTAGCTATATTGTGCGCATGAAGGACTATCTGCGATGTTCCATCGCTGCTAATTTTCGACGGCTCGAGTGCCGAGCTGAATTAGTGCACTTTTGTCCCATATATGTATAGGTCCGCAGTAGGATATGGATGTTTGGGGCTTCCTTCCTTCGGTCGTTGATCGAACGAGTTTTGCTTTCGGGGTTTCGATATTTTGTACAAATACAGCAGATGCTTGATAATGATCATATATGTACCAATGACGAGCGAAGCTTTTATAATTGTCAACATTATATTTTTCGAGCGATACTCCCGCACGCGTACATCTTCACGGCTGGTGCGTGTATACACCCAGACTTGAGGACGATCGATTTTTCAAATACTTTTGTCCTCGTACCCTACAACAGAAAAGGGATTAAAACAATACATCCCAGCTCACGGAGGGAAAGAGAATCGGAGAATTCGCGAAGAGAGTATTTTTGAAAAATGATCATGATCTACGAACAGCAGCAACAGCGGCATTGATTATTATCATTAATGTACACCCGCGGACAATTTTGTCGCGCTATCGCGTGGCTTTGCAGATCCGTATCAGATGTTCGGCGCGACGAGCAGCAGACTGGCGAGCTCGGGCTCGGGGCAGATCCAGCTCTGGCAGTTCCTCCTCGAGCTGCTCTCGGACTCGAGCAACGCGGCCTGCATCACGTGGGAGGGGACGAACGGGGAGTTCAAGCTGACCGACCCGGACGAGGTGGCGAGGCGGTGGGGCGAGCGCAAGTCCAAGCCCAACATGAACTACGACAAACTGTCGAGGGCCCTGAGGTGAGTTGCTTTTTTTTTCTTCTTTTTTTTCACATTTATATTCGGGTTTTTCG
>JAPYYV010016241.1:0-11638 GCA_030522625.1 Copidosoma aretas
TATCGATAATTGATTATAAAATGTTCAAAAATAAACAAAAAAAGTATCATAACAGTTTCTCTAATAATAATGATTGCGAAAATATTATATACATATACACATCTATCAATAATAAAATTAAATAACAAAAACAGTACTAAAAAGATTTTAATAAGTAACAATAATTTGATAAATCAGTAAAATCATTTAATGTATTGACTAGATATGTTCGAATTTTTAGCAAATTTTAATGAGACGGCTTTGGTTATCTATAATTGTACATAAATATATATGTATTAAAAAATAAATTCTTGAATTTATTATTCAGACATAAGAAAAGAAATATTGAAATGTGGGGGTTGGCGCGCGGAGCGCGCAAGGGGCGGAGCCTCACTAGTGTGTATATATATATATATATATCTTACTACATTATATAGTTGTATCGTGCGGGGCTGTAAGCTATCTCCCCTGCGCTCCCCTGTGCTCCTTCGTGCTCCCCCGCAGCTCCTCCAAAGCTTTCACGCAAATCACGAGGTTATCAGTTTATTTTAACGTGATTTTTAAACCAACTTTCTCTTGGGTTAGCTCCCGTGCGGTCCTTTACGCTTTAATGCTATTCTATACCCCCTCCCCGCTCCCACACGTTCCTACGCAGGATCTCTGCAAAATTTATGTGGTTTCCACCAGTATCCCCCGAATACTTCCCCCTCTTCTTTTTATTGTTATTTAATACAAACACGAGCTACTACGTGCGACGACAAAAAATGTATTTAAGCTACCCGAAGTTATTCTATATTCTCTCTTATAATCTTTCAACTATTGTTTTCCGGAAAGCATCTATTAATAGTGTTGTATCTAATAGATGTATTTTAGGAAAATCATCAGTTTTATTGACCTGATTTTCCCACTACTTAACAATGGTATTAACCTCATCATATGATACAATTAGTGAGTAAACCTGTGTAATTAATATCAATAAATACATTTATACATTGCTAACATTTGGTTTCTTTCACCCTATTGTTCAAAGATAAATAGGTATTTCCATTTATTCTCCATAAATTTTCTCTAAAACTTGAATAGAGATCAGGAGGATAAAACAAAACCAGTAATTGATCTAATTTTCGAAGATCCAAATTATGTTTTCGTCAGCAGGTCCACAATCATGTGATACTATACAAAGACCCGTAATAGACACTTAGAAAATTATACATACACATTTATCTTCCTTCATTATATAATTATTTGAATAGGGCATTCCAAACAACCCCTCCACAGCCCCCCTATTACTCCCAAACGACCTCCCAATGAAATAAGGGAAAATTCGGACTTTACATCCGTTATTGAGACTTAGAACATTATAGATCCAAGCCTTCTGAGACCCCCTCCCCCAAAATTACTCCACCGCTCCCTAACGCAATTTTCCTAAACCCCTATGCACCCCTTCAACGACCACCACCATAATTGTAACTTTTTTGGCAACTTTCATATGATATATATTTGGTCAGTAAGATTTTATTTTATTGTGGACTAATTAAATCGTCAAGTTTTTAATGTTCTTTGTAATATAATCAACTTTTTATTTTCAATACACATAAACTTTTTACTATATTTCTATTAAAAACACTATTTACTATAATTTATAATAAATCAAAGAATTCCTAAAATAATACATAAATTAAAAACATGATACTGTTAAAATGTGGAAATATACATCGTATACATATTAATATTATTATTTGATTTTTCGCACCGCCCAGGAAAAAAATAGATGGACTTGATACATACAAAAAATGAATAATTATATTTATTTGTGATTGTTGATACTTAATAATATGATCATAAATTACTTTAATAATTATAAACCAATTTATTTGTAACTATAAAGTTCTTGGTGTGCTTTTTTTTTTGTTGTTGAAAGAGATAGATGTGGACTATTTAGATCAAATAATTAATCAAAGTGGGATAAATATCACATAAAAATAAGACAGGTTATCATATGTAATTAAATAGGTATTAGAGGAACTAAAAACGTGTGACGAGGCTAAATCGGCCTCCCGGGGTGACACCAGGACGTCACGTGGAAGGCGGTCCTGACGCCTTGCCAACAAGAAAAATATTCGCTGCTCTACCTGAAACGCGAAAAGTCCCGTTGCTCGAGTGCCACGCAACTGCGCGACGACCGGGTCCCGCGCGAACCCTCTCTCTTTCGATCTCGTACACAGCCAAAATTCCCACTCGAATACGGTCTCGCAATAATCGGCTTCTCGGTACCGCAACGCAGACGCACGCCGACTCTACCTCTATTTTCATCTATCTTTCTCTCTCACACACTCACGACTCGACCTCCTGGGCACCGCTTCCTCGCAACATCACGTCTCATCCACTCGCTCTCTCGCTATCTCGCGCACCACCTTACTTCCTATCCCGCACAACACAAAACGCTCTACACTACCTCTACTCTCACCATGTACTCGTCTCGTTCTCTCTCGTCGTCCTCGTCTCGTTCTCTCGGTGTACGGCCTGCCTCCTCGTCCTCTCAAACACGCTCGCAGTCTCACACACTGCGGGGCACCTCGTGGCCTCGTCAGCGGGCTGCTCTCGGCGATGGCCTCTGGTATGCGGGGCTAGTCGACGGTACTGCAGGTTGGCTGCGTGAGCTGATAGCTGGAGTGCGGCAGCTGGTGCTCATGCGGCTGCAGGACGAAAAACTCCCGCGCTCGAAAGGCTCTATACGACTCAAAGGTCGGTACAGAACAGGCTGGCTCGAAGGGCCCGCTGGCTTGCGTAGGCTCAGTGGCGCTTCGGTCTCTCTCTCTATCTCTCTTACTCTTCCTTACACCGCTCGCGTTCGACTCGATCTCGTCTTCACTTACACACATGCGCATACATACTCGTACTAATCCCGGCGCGGCGCAATTTAAAAATACGACACAATATAATAGCACTAGTGATAGCAAGTAGATACATAAATGATAATGATAACTATAATAATAGGTACATAAAACGATATATCACATACACGCGCAAATTGTCCTTCGATCTCAACTTAAATTTTACACAGCACTGTCTCTCTTCTTTTCTTCTCCGGCAATCCTCAATCCTGTACTAAAAACCTCGTCATAAACGATAAAATCAAAAGAGAAAAAACAGAAAAATTAATTAGTAAAATTTTAGAATAATTGAGCAAATAAGGAATATTACAGGTAAAATAAAAGGGTAGTCAACAAAAAAAAAGGGAGTACAGAAATTAAATTTAAAACTAAACAAAGGTTAAAAGAAATTATCACAGTTGAAAAAATTGAAAAAGCTGATAAAAAACGAAGCAAAGTGTCGTAAAACAAAAATTAAAATGACTTTTAAAAGCGATTGGAAATGTAAACCGAAACAAATGAATGTGAATAAATAAAGTGACATAAGAGAATAATTTTAAAAATTAGTAAGGATATAACAATAAGGCATGTTGTACGGAAAACAAAAAAAAGGAGCATAGAAATCAACAGTTAAGTCTGGGAGGATTTTGACAAGGATATATCGATCATTCAATTTTAAAAAGTCCTAGGGGAAAAAAAAACAGAACAGCTGCAGAAGACAAAGGAATTGTGAGGAAATTAAAAAAAAATCTGTTCAGAATTTGAATGATTGAATTAAATAACATACTTAATGTGCTATGGACAGAAACAAAAATTATTAAAGGGTAGAAAATAGCAAGAATATATTCAATTAATCAGGCAGGGAGAAGTTGGAGGACGTTGAAAACTACGCGGCAGTTTAGTTATTTAATAAAAAATACAAGATATCAGCAACTATAATGGCTAAGAGAGAAAAAGAATAGGAAGAGCAGCGTAAAATATTGAAAGAGAGTTAGGCTGGCTTTAGAACAAAAAAAAGTATAAGGGACCATATTTTTTTACTAAACATTTTAATTAAAAAAAAACTAAAGAAAGAGGGTAATAAATAATATGCTGTGTTTGTAGATGTCAAAACATTATTTGATACAATCAATACAGAAATTTTCTTGCATAAAATACGACAGAATAGAACTAGGTATAAAAATGTGAAAGATGTTGAACAAAATTTATAAATGTACACAAAATTATACAATAAAGAGAATATAGACGATAAGTGAATTTAGAATAATACAGGAGATGTTACAGTGAGAAAAATAAAAATGCAATGTCTTGAATTTGGTAATGACGTAGTGTTACGTGCGGATCATTATTAACACTCAAAGCAGATGCTGAAAGATAACTGACGTACAAAAAATTATGTGGACGCATAAAAAAACCCATAATTTTAAGAAATTGAGAAGAGATAGAAAAATATTTGGTTAAATATTAAGGGAAGGTATTTGGAGTTGCAAACGAGTATTAGAACCGAGGAGTGTGGTTCTTAACAAAAAATTATTTCTAATGGCATGGAGTAAAAAACGACTGGGAGGATACAAACGGCAGTCAACGCAGTTTAGGGTTTAATAGAAAGAAAGAGAATCAATGATTCAGTTTAATCAAAGATTTTTTTAAAGGTTTCAATGATAAAATAAGGTTGCTTATACAGTGCAAAGACTTAACGATTGGAAAAAAAGAAGTAGAAAAAATGGTAGCCGATTTATAAAAATGGTGTTGGGTTTAAAAGCAAGCCCACCAGGATATATATGTTGATTGGAGGCAAAAGGGTTGGCATAAAGTAGATATAAGGAAAATGGCAGATAATTACTTCTATCACATTTTAGAAATAAATAGGAGCAGGTGGGAAGGAAGAAAATTAACAATTCGGAAATAGAAAAAAACTGCATGGTAATTGACAAATATTTTAAGGAAACAAAAGACAAACCAAAGAGATATAAATATCGGGAAAAGGAATACTAAGCAAGGGATTTTAAAGAGCAATAGTCCAGTCTGATATATAAAACTGTAGAAAGGATGAAAGGAAGTATTTTAAAGAATAGACTGTAGGCTCTGCAACGGAAAAAAAGAGCACATAGGGGTAGACAGTACAGTTGTTGACCCCCCGATAGTGATTGACCGCCACGTCTATTTTTAAATCGAGCCTGTATATATAGATATAAAAATTACAGAGGGAGTCAATCACTCTAAAGGTGTCAATAACTATACCGTTTACGCCTATTTCAGTGTAAAGAGGCAGGAAAAAAAGGAAATAAAATAATAAAATCAGTCAGAAATGTATAAGTAAAAGATAATATATAGATATGCAGAAGGAAGCTATTACCATATTGCAAGAAAATCGGTTGATGATATATAAAAATATATGAGACTTTTCGAAAAGATAAGTTAATTAGGGACCGTAGAGCGAAGCTTGAACGTGAAATGATATGTTATGCCTTTTAAATTTAACCATTAAGTCAGTGTGAAAAGTAATTCCCGCGTGTTCCTATGCTAATATATGAAGGTGATTGATGTTAAACTCTGCTGTATCAATTTTTTATTGGGCAATATTTTAAATACTATAAGTATTATTTAAGGAAAATTAATTTTAAGTAGTAATGACAAAAAAAATTGGAATGTAGGATGTAAAAATCTGTACAAGAAATAAATAAAGAATCGTTTTTTTTTGCTAATATTAGGTAAGTATTTTAAATTTTTATCTTTTTATAAACTCATACTCATAATTGATTTTAAAATTTTCAGAAATAACCAAAAAAAGCGCTCAATAGTGAATGTAACAATAATTAATCTATTATTATTGTATACATATATATACATAAGTATGAATCTTAAGCTTGAATACCGATTAGGGTCATTCGTTAGTATTCGATTGGTTAAAATGACTTGCTAAATCTCTGAACTAATTATATGTATTGACTATATTAGTTCGATTTGTAAGCGAATTTTTAAGTGTAAATTTTAGTTATTTACGTGTTTTCGGACGTATGTAAAGAATAAATTATAGAATAAATTCTTGTATCAGCTGTATAGTCATATAAATAGAAAAATTTAAAATATGTGGGTTAGCGCGCGGAGCGAGATAATAGTTATTGCATCGAATGCGCATGTCTGCACGAGGGGCATGCGAAGCAAAGCCCGAGAGTCATTTGTGTTTGCCCAGGTCGCGTGCGCATAAGGTGCAACACTATTTTTCAAACCGAGGGCACCGCACTCACTCAAAAACGCCTGTGGTAGGAAAAATATTTGCATGATGAGCTAAAATTAAATTATATGAACAGAATCGCTTGCAGAGATATACCTGTGATAAATTACATGACGAGATAAAATCCTATTAAATTAGCCACCAAGGTAGAATTGTATTAAATTGGGCGACGATATAGAATCATAATGAGTTGGGTGACGAGACAGAATCATATTAAATTGGGCGACGGAATAGATTCATATTAAATGGAAAGGTGAGATAGATCATATTGGTTGGAGAGACGAGATAAGAATCATATTGGATAATTTCTGCGATAGAAACAAACAATCTGACTGCTTGAGATATAATTTTATGAATATGAGCCATCGATATATACTACTCACCAAACTATAATTATTTTCCACTTAAGATTAAGCGTATAAATATAAGAAAAGATATGGAAAAAAGTAACGAAAACAAATATGCAAAGAAATAAAATCCTATATCAAAATTATGATTCAACCTTAGTACATAAAACGATTTTGCAATTTTGCACAAATGTTATGAAAGAAGGAAAAGCGTGTACATGAACAAAAAAATGTATACACTACGAATACAGCGCAACGAGTTCTTTGGAGAAACGAGGATCAGCAGAAAAATACTAACTCTTTGCTTCTTAAAGGAAAAAAGCGTAGAACACAAACAACACGACACAAACATTACTCAAACACCTACCCCCAACATACAGGAAAATCGCCCTCGAGGACGACGTCGTCGTGGCCTTGGACGAGTTGCGTACGGTATACATAGCATACTAATACGTACGCACTCGACCGACTTAGATAGGGACATATAACTAAGAAGAGAGAGGAAAAGCGGAACTCTTGAGTTGGGTCAGATAGTAGAGGAGGAGGAGAAGATTCGGGACTCGCAAGACATGCGGACTACCTCCAAGTTACCGCGCTTGTCTTGGCTCTTCCCTCGGTCTTAAGTAATAATAAAAAGAAGTTAATAGTCCTCACTGTGGACTTATTTCACGTCCACCCAATCGATCACGAACCCACGTAACAGTATAAATATAAATACAGATACACCCATACGCACCCACAAACGGTTCTTTTTATTCCTGTCCAAATGTGTTATTTTGTAGAGAATTTCATGATCTTTCAGAATTTATATAATGAATTACCGTAAAACAACGACAAAAAGCCAAAAAGAAGTTTTTTAAGAAATTCTGATTTTTCTAAATCAATAAAATTGAAGTAAAAAAGAACAATCAATGAAACTTATTTTTTATTTTAGCGGTGATGGGTATCAAGAAATGAAACAAATATGCTAAGTTGCAGTCCAGGAAACGTAGCTGCCTGCTAAAATTGAACCAAAAAATATGAAAACTTAAAATGATGTTTCGACCTCGCTGGTCTTGAAAATAATACGTAAAAACGTTTTTGTATCTGGGGTCTGTGAGAAAAAAGCATTTTAAACATAAAAATACTTTCATCATGAAAATGGAGATACGTGACGATAAAAATATTGCACCAATCGAAAGGGCGTGAAAAAATGCATTAGAAATGATTGTTGGTTCGATTTTTGTAAGAGTCAAATTTCGAGAAAAACGGGCGTAAAATTATTGCTGACAAATAGCAGGCGGCCGATGCAGTCAGGGCTAAGCCAACAGAGCAGTTTTTTCCCTACCGTGACGCCAGCTATTTTTCACGCTTATTTTTCTCGAGATCTGACGCTCATCAAAATCAAACTAATAATCATTTCTTACGCATTTTTTCACGCCTTTTCGATTAGTGCAAGCGGGTTTCAGTTACGTATCTCCGTATTTAAGATATAAGCATTTTAAGCTTTGAAATGCTTCTTTCTCACAGATCCCTGGCACAAGGACAATTAAAAGTATTTTTTTTGAGATCAGTAAGGTCAAATACATATCATAGTGCGCTGAGTGTGAGAGAGAGAGAGAGAGAGAGAGAGAGACGGGCGTATTTACAAAGTAGTGTATTTAGGTTATAAACTTCATGATACATATTTATAACATATTTTAGCTGAATGTGATTTTTGTCAAAGCTTCCTATTTTTTTTTCTATGCTTTATGAGGAAGCAAAAAATCATTTGGTTATTGTGGTTATTGTAAGATTAATTATTGATGAACCATACAAACTCAAGATTTGTATTATCAAGTCTTGAATACCTTTTTAAAAAAATACTATAAGATTCTAACTTATAGTAAGGAAAAAATACCATTGATTAAGAAACCAGCTATTCTTATAATTTTCTTGTCTTCGTCTATTTTCTTTATTCAAACTTAAAGATTAAGTCCGACAATCTCAGAATAGAGTTATCGTTTAACCCAGTTTTTACTATTTTTTATTTTATTTATAATACAAGAAAAGCTAAGTCATATTCATCTCTATGATTGTTAATATAATAATGATTATAATTATTATAGTTCTTTCTGTTATTGTTGTAAATATTGTTATTTAATGACAGTATATTCTTATGATACGTAAATTTACTGTGTGGACGATTTAAAGCAATTTTTGTTCAAATCCTGCTATCTATGCTCTAGGATTCTCAGACATCTGGTCCAAAAGGACAATTAAATATTTAATGTTGAAAAAAACACTATCAACACTTGTTTATTACAAGGCAGTCGATTGAAAATTATGTGTAGAACTACGTTACCAATCAAATATATATCTTTCATTTCGTTCTTAGTTGACATTTTAACTAGTAAAAGTTACTTACCAAATCTTGAATCAATAGAAAAAAAACGATTTTTGATAATTTGTTCATTAAAAAAATATGTATTTTTAAAACTATAATTCAATTGTCGCATGATGTATAGTTTTTTTACTTAAGTGCTAGAATTTTTGTTTACAATGTTGTACAATAATGCAACAATTATTATGGAAAATTATTTTACTGCCCAATTATTTTCATAAGAATCAAGATTACAAACTTAATCCCGCTTTAGAGTTATTTGACACGTAGACGATATAGTACAGTATATCGATCGTCTACCGTACTATGTGTAAGTTAAATAATATATTACTCTACTAGCGCGGTATTAGTTCAGTGTGTGGTTATTTATTTATTAATATTTGTCTTGCGAATATATCTTTTTATTATATTTTCAAAAAATAATATATTTAAAATAAAAGTTGAATAAGTATTTGAAATATGAATTTTATTTTTACGAAGGCAGCACATAACAGTATCCACAATGTATACTATGCTACGCTCTATGGTACGCACACATGATTAATGGTTCACAAGGTTTTTGGTACCTCTATGTACTGCCTAGATATTAGTGCAATGTTATTTTTTAATTAATTTAATCATTATTTTCATCAGATCGTTGTATAAATATATTGTAAAACAAACTCGTAAAAAACAACCTCAAAAAAAGGCGTAGAAAAGTAATATCAGTTTGTGTTCTGTGAATTTTTTTTCTGAACTCTTTTTTTAATAAGTAGTAAGATCCACAAAAATGATTTGCCAGTATTAAATGGACTTAAATCATTGTTGCAATTTACATAAAAAATTATTTTTTTCGAACATAAATTTTTGCAAAAAATTGGCAAAGGTCTGTTTTAGATCTTACTGCCTTTTAAAAAAAGATTTTAGAAAACAACATTTACAGAACTCAAACAGGCATTACATTTTCAAACTTTTTTTGAAGGTTCTTTTTAATAAGATTTGAGGATATTTTAAAATATTTTTTTCTTACACATGTTAAATTTGCTTAATTTTTTTCATGATTCTATTGCATACATAAAATGAAATAAACTTTTGGAATTTACAAAGCTACCTATATCCCTAACTTTTAAGCTTGATATCTAGACTTATTTGAATTTACCTTATTTTTTTACGAATACCCACAACTACATACATACATCGTGCTCCTGATGTATCAAGTTATCGAATGAGGCCAACTTCAGGGGTCAGAACACTCATGGACTGAAAACATATGTAGACTGGAAACAAAATCGTGTCATGAGCACTTAAATAGTAATTTTTTTTTATCGATGATGTTTATAAGGCTTTTCTGCTTTGTTGTTTGTGCAAATCATGGTTTGATATACAAAATGCATAAAAGCTGCAAATCATTAATCGTTTTAAGTATATAGGTGTGTTTAATATTTTTTTTCTCCCATAAGGCGACTTTCAATGTACATAGTGGAGTGGTAGCCATGCCCTCTGCTACCAAACTTCCATGTAGCTTTGCCATGCTACTCGATATTTCGGACGACAATTTTAAATGAAACAACAAACAAATAATTAGAAAGAGACCAAAATTGTTAAGTAATATACGTTTGTGCAGAATATACGTACATGTTTACTAGGAAATAAAGATGTATTATGCTTGACTAATCATTAGTCATACTTTATTTTGATTAAAAAGACATTCCGTGCGATCTCATTTGATATATGTTATTGAAAAACATAAATTATTTTTGATATATTTTTGTTGATGCAATAGATGTATACAGATGAGTATTGAAATTTGTATACAGATTAGTATTGAAATTGATTTTCGTAAAATTAACCCGCTTTAAAATGCTGAATTAGCGGTTTTAATTAAAAGTTATTGAATATTACCGCTTTTCACTGACTTTTCGAAAAAATTTCGGAACTTTTTAAGGCTGGATAACTCTCGCATTATTATTTAAAACTTTTATTAGTCTACATTTAATTTCTGGTGTGGTTTTAAAGAAGTAATTTATCAATCTATCATCTTAACGAGAATAACATCGATCGAATAACTAAAGTCATGTATACCTAAAGTGACCATATGTCCCGCTTTGCAGCTATCTGTCCCAATGGCCTCTTGCATAACAAAAAAGGTCCCACTTTTGCCCACAGATGCTCAAGCACGATTCACTGCTCGTTAATACTTAAGCAAGGAAAGTGAAATTTCTGTGAATGACCTTTTTTTTGGACATATCACTAACTAATTTTTCTAGCTAATTTAATAGATAATTTAAAATATACTAGCTAGTACTTACTATTTAATAGATAAGCAGATACACTGAAATTCTTATGGATGACAATTTTTTTTTTTTTTTTTTCTCTAAATATAACGTGTCCCGCCTTAAGGGCAATAAAAATGGTCACATTATGTATACCTCTATTTGGTGTCGTATGTACCTCGTTCTGAGGTTATGTTGGGAAAATAAAAGTATTTGGAATTGTACTAATTAATTATTTGGGAATGAAGGCGTCATAAAAAATTGTTTTAAGGGGGTTCTAAAGGGTTATAGAAATACCGAAGCATATGTCAAATGGTAACCGTCTGCTATAATTACAACTCGTTCTACGTACATCATACTTTTTTGAATTAATTGTCCGCAAACCCATAGCGCGACCTGTATGCGTACATGATGACTCAATCGTGTGTGTAAAAACTGCGACATATGCAACGCTATATCTATAGATATTGAAATGAACAACTTTTGATTAAAATATCTCCGAAACGGTACGGTAAACCTTTCTGAAATTCTAATATGTTGTTTTTCAATGTGAAATGATTAACATATATTTTTTTTGGAATTTTACAAAG
>JAPYYV010016243.1:0-10339 GCA_030522625.1 Copidosoma aretas
GATCTCACTTGGCTGGTACACAAGTAGAACAGCCTTCAGGTAAAAAGTTGGAGGCTTGTACCTTTGTATGTACATTCTCGACATTTTGCTGCAATCACCCAGTCCACTACTTTTACCAGGTCTACGCTGGTACTTTTTTGCAAATGCTGCACCATGGACTTGGTCTTACGTCACTCCAAGTTCTGCATCATCGGTGCCGCACGTGATCACTGCCTCTGCTGCACTCTTTAAATCACTGACTGGCTCCAAAGACTTTTTTAAGAGGTGGGTACTGAGTCTCAATGTTTAAATATTGCTTTACATATGAATAACAATAAAATGAAACGTACTATATAATATATTATAATTTTAGAAAGTGACTGTCCTGGCTCAGCTTTCAAACAAATGCCACGTATTTTGATGTGAAACTCGTGTTAACAAGTTATCTTAGAGAAATATCTACTACTTTAGCGGTCGAGGTAATATAATTTCTTCTCGGCAATCCAGCACTATACAAGCCTCCAATTTATTTTATTAATATTATTTTCATAAAATTAAATAATATATGTTATAATACTTTCAGACAATTATAAAACATGTACAAATAGTACATAAAAACCAATCCTTTTTCATTAAATCAACGAATGGTTTTATAAATTTTAAGGATGTAACAGGACTGTTTCCCAATGCATCTGGATTGACATACGATGTAGAGGAAGAAAAAGTTGCGTTAAGTTTCGTAGATAATGACAAGCTCGCAATCGATCCTGATGTCGATATTTACAATGTCCACGTTCCAGTAACAGGTAGGTTTCAGAGTATTTTTCATATGCTTATGCTGAGTATTACTATTCATGTATGCAAGTGATTTATCAACGTATTGCTTACATTACAGATAATACCGAAGTTGACGTGAATAAAGCACACCAGAAAAGGTTTTCGGAAATGATAAAAGAACTGAAGAAGCCCAAGGAATTCAAGCCAAAAAAGTCCAAAGATAAAACTCCTACCAAAAAATCAAAGTTCAAACCTCACGCTACTGAAAGTGACGTGAAATCTGATAGCAGTGATGAGGAAAAATTTCAGAAGCGAGTTGTTTATGTTCAATGAAAGCATAAAGATAAGCACGAAGATAACTATAAAGTGATGACCAGCTTGTGTCCAAAATTTAGATTTGAACTAAATGGGATTAAAAAGTACTTGGTTGAACATATTGAGGGATTTTTACTGAGTTGTATTAATATTCAAACAATACTAAGTATAATTTCTAACTCTTTTGTTGAAATTGGTTATGGCAGTGATAATAAAACAATAGTCTTGAAAACGTCTGACGACTTTTGGTCATTTTCATGCAGAATTAGAGATAAAGGTGAAAGGTCAACCATTTTTTTATTGACAACCATCAAACCAATCTTAAAATCTACAGAAAATTTTAAAGGAACTTTTAGCCTGCCAAAAACTCAAACATCGGTCCCGAGCTCAAACAATGTTATCAGAAAAATTTTCCATCCTATAGTTAATATAGAATTAATTCAGCACAATGAGTTCAAGGTGCCATGTATATAATCTAAATCAAGTATTGCCTATAGTACAAAACAATTGGATGGATTAAAAACACACATTAGTATTACTGGATCACTATCCGTGAAAACAAGTGCTGAAAAGTCTATCTCCTTAAGTTTTTGTAGTTCTGTTTCTGTAAGAACTAATACACCATTGAAATTTGTCCGGAGTCTTGCTAATAAAAAATCAACCAGTTATTTGTTGAAAGTAGCCGTATCGCCGGCTTCTAATAGTAAAACCGTTGACACAACATGAACTGATGATTCTCTTTTTTTGAAAAACTACCCATCTTGCTCTAGTTTAATAAATGCACAAAAATTATTAGATAATTTAAAGTGGAGAGCTTAAAATCGCTGCAACATCGTTTAGATTTCTACTTGCCAACGATTACTGAAAAAGATTTGATATTTTCTTTTAAAACGTTAGGAAGCGGGGCTCAAAGAATTGTTCAAGAAGCCGTTTTACATGGCTCAAAAGTGGCAGTCAAATCTCTTAAAATATGCAATAACGACAAGTTGATGTTAAGATAAATGAAAATGATGGAAAAAATCCGTCATCCACTATTTATTAACATCATGTCAGTGTGTAAAACACCTGTCTAATATTATATTATAATAGAGTTCTTTGACGAGAAAAATCTACATGATATCATTCTTAAAAAACAAAGCAATTAATTAAGTTTGGCTCCAAAAAGAAAAGGAATGATAGGTCAACAAATTTATACTGGAATAACTTACATTCACATATTAGAATTACCTTTACTGCATAGATATGTAAAACCATCGAACATTATGGTCAACAGCAATTTCATGGTAAAAATTTGCGATTTTATACTTTCCAAAAGCAGTGATCTCGATGAGTCTCTTTTAACAACTCTGGATGGCACTGTAAGGGGAACTATACTGTTTTTAGCACCCGAGTTACTGATACAGCATGAATCCCCATCCACGGCATCAGATGTGTGGGCTGTGGGTGGTGCACTTATAGAGTTGTACAATGAAAACAATATTTGGAACTTAAGCGGTTTTGGAATAGTTGAGCAGTTAAAAGCAATATTTGAAATGAAGCAAGTTCCTGATATAAGTGGTGTACTTACTCATTTACGCTCAAGTATCAAGGATTGTTTGAACTATAATAAGAAAAAAAAGATCACAATGGCAGAACTTCTACAAAGTTACACTCCTTAATTTCAGAACTATTTTTTGCAGCATCAAAATAATTTCTATTTATTTCAGCAATTTTGTTCCTGTATTTTTGGTGGAGACTTTAAGTGTTAAAAAGTAAAGCATTTATCACATATTTATTACATTTATGTATTTTTTTGTATAAAGTTTTGAATGTGTTTACTCACAAGACATAAGTGTTTAATTATTAATTTTAAGGTTTTTTGTATGTTTTCAGTATTTTTTAGTAATTTCCAACGTATTATGATACCCTTATTTTTTGAAAACTACGTATAATTATGTGAAACAAATCTGAATGGGATCTATGTCACAGATTTGTATTTCTACATATATAAACAATCAAAATTAGTATAACATGCAAGCAAAATGTAATCTTCAGTAGTTGGTAATAAATTATGAACTTGTCAAAAAAAGAATAGGTAACATAAATGAAAGTAATGTGATGCACTTCGTTTTGTGATTTTGAAAATGAATTGTATCATACTTTGTTAACATTGAATTATAAACATGTGTATATTTGACAAATACGTTAAAAAAAATATCGCGAGAAGGAAAGATACGTGTTCATTCTTGTACATTTATTACAGAGCAAAATACACAGTAAATGTTAACATAATTTGTATTTGTTTACGATTTATTTACAAAACAAACGTAATATTATTTATTTATAAACATGTTTTTTTTTGCACAGCCTGAGATAAATTTTTCTTCTTCATCTTAAAAAGCATAGTAACTCATTTATTCGGGTATTAAAGTTTCACTATTGATTATACCCTAAAGTGATACCATGAGTAATGTTTTTGGTATATAATCCCAAAACAATCAAATGTTATTGAGTTAAAAATTACGTATTTGAATAATGGTGAGGATTAAGAATTACAATTAGTCTTACTGGAGAATTCCAAATTAAACCTATCGGTCCCTACCGTCCAGATCCAACTCTTTTTCTGATGATGATAAGTTACTGGTAATTCTTTATCTTATTTTAAAATTGTGTTGTAAACAGATTTGGGCTCTTATAGCTTTTTTGTAGGAGGCTTGGAAAAAGTTACACTAAATTTTAGTCTATTCAACTTTTGGTAGGGCGACATAATAAAAAATTTCCTTTCATAAAATCCATACTAACTCTTTTTCTAAGCCTCCAAAAAACACATAAATCTAAAATACCCTTCCAGATATAGTAGACCATTGTAAAAAATACTTTGATTAGCAAAAGTAAACTTTAATTTAAATATTTGTAATGTTTAAATGGTGACAATTCTAAAACTAATAAATTTCGAAGATTCCTTTAGTTAACAGATAAAGTAGTGAAGTAATCATACTCTTGAAACTTCTACAGTAACCCAATCTCTCAGCTTTCCATCTAGATATGTTTTATTACAAAAAATAAAAAGACCCTTTTTAGGGTTATTGGTCATTCAAAAATATTTAAGTGTGGACTCCGTGAAATATTGACAGGCTTGTGCTAAGGAAACTTTCAAAAATCATGACTTTTAGTATTGTCACCATTTGAAGATTATAAATATTTTAATTCAAATGTATTTTTTCTAGCTAAGTAAGGTGTTTATTACAATGCTCAACTACATCTGGAAAGATATTTCAGATTAATTTTTTTTTGGGAAGCTTACGAAAGCTTACGCTAGAAAAAGACTATGATGAACTTTGTGAAATAAAATTTTTTAGTCTGTGGAACTATCAAATGTTGAGTTTACTTAAATAAAACTACAAGATCTTAAATCTGTTTAAGATATAATTTTGAACCATGATAAGGAATTCCTAGCAACTTTTAATCATCAAGACAAAAGTTGGATGTTGGCGGTGGGGACCGATAGCTTCAGTTTTGAACTTTCCAAACGTAATTTTTCACAACAGAAATATTCACACAAAATGTTAGCCAACTCTTAGATAAATATGGAAAAAAAATTTTTACCTGTTTAGAAACAGACAACTTCTAGAATGCCAACAACGGTCCCTCTAGTAGAAGTTAATCCATGCAGTACTGTACATCTGTATTATGCTGTATACATAAATTATATGCATAAATCGGGAGTATTAACGCTGTTTATTATTTTAAATAGAAATTATAAGCATCCTCAGTGCAACTTGGTTGTGAGGCATGTAGTTGCCGAATCATGGCTGAATATTTTTCACGTACCAGTCTCGGTTCTGTGGCATATTTATGCATCAATGTCTTGATATCCTTCATGCATACAGGTTTTCTACAATCTGTCCCATTGTAGAGTTTTGGCACATTATACATTATGTTTGGATGGCCTCCGAATAGATTTCTATAATTTTGTTTCCGTATTCTAAGAGCATTCCACTCTTTTTTACAATTTTGTAAATCATGTTCTATTAAATGTCAAAGACAGTATTTTAAAGTTTCCATGTGAAACCAATTACTAGTATCCAATAAACGATGTTTTTCCATGATTTTAAAGAAATCTAAGTTATATGCAGCAAGTTGCTTTCGCAACTGGCACCAAGTTGACTCGATTCTTCGGTTCTCTGTACTTTTGCCCGTAATAAAACTGTTCTTCCCTGGCAGTTTATCCTTATGATAAGATCTTAAACATTGCTGAATGCACTTAATGATAGAATTTTAAGTTCCTTTATCTGACCTTATCAAAGTTGGTACACACTTAAATTGTCTCACTGTTTGTGAATAATAGTAAGCTACAACTGCAGGGTCATTGTTCGTAGTAGCTACTTTCAACCACAAAATTTTTTGTGAAAAACCATCAATGCATCCATGAATTGCAAGCCCGAATCTCTTCAACTTGTCGTAACCGCCAAGGTGCCACAAGTAAATTGGACCTCGAACTTTGTAACATTTTCCGTGCAGTTCATTTCTTTTCCTCCTTTGAACTCCATCATAATCCGTTAGTCTCAAAAGTCGTAACACTGTACTTTGCTTCACCACAAGATTATATTTTCTTCTTAACCTTAACCACAGAGCTCTGTAACCTAAATTAAATCTACTTTTCTCTAACTCTATCAAGATCGCTGCACACAAACTTTCATCAGTACTTTCTTTAATGTTTTTCCAGTTCAAATTCAGACTTTTTAACAGTCTTTTTAAAGATCAAATAGAAATGTCATAACTATGTTTTTTTTAAGCAACATACAAATATGTTTGTTTTGATACTTGGACTTAAAATATTGTTGTATTTTGTCTCTTAAATTGTCGTCTATGTTCTTCGCATCTGCGCACCAGTTCAAAAAGCTTTGAACAATTATCATACAATTACATACAATTACGTACAATTATATACAATATATATAGTATGTACGAAATAAAATTTTTTAAGTTTTTGTTAACACTCCATATATGCTTACTTCTGGGATCAATAACAATATTTTTTCGTTAGCTAAACGCCCTTTTTGTATTACTCCATCCTTTTTGTAAAATAAACCAGCAGCTCTTTTGAAAAAGGCTTTTACTTGCGATAAATTTAGAACTCCATTTTTAATTTTTAACAGTACGTGCTCGTTGTTGTTCACTGCATTAATTATGGACGGAACATCCATCTGGGAAAAAAACATGATAAAATTATAAGACTATAATAAAGTGAAAGATTACATACAAAAAATACAGTTTCATGCCGACTATTTGTTTATTAAAACACAAACTACACACTAAACCCTAAATAGGAGAAAATTTGGCTAGAAACAGGAATTTCGCGAAATTCCTATTTCAAAAAAAAAAATATCAAGAAATTACTCTTTGCAGATGGGTAACTGTCTGATTTCCTATTTTGAGAATAGGAATCTTGCGACAGGTAAGGGCAAGGTAAGTGCACGAAATGATGAGAGACGAAACGTTACGTACTTCTTTCGTGTCTACTTACATTCCCAGTAAGTACTATTGCCCTTGCGTGCTCCGAAAGAAGTCACTCCAAGTTCGAACTCTTTTTTTTACCCCCTTGAGTTTACTTGCTTTCACATGATAAAGCGGGTGCCAGTGATCCCAAATGCTGCATCAAAACGTATGCTTAAGTACAGATCACTGCACTAATAAATACCTATCAAATCATAAAAAGAAAAATATGTCTAGGCTACTTCTTGTACTGCCTGCTAGTCAATTAGCTTATCGATGCTGTTTATTGCAGCACCAAGCAGATAGAATTTAAGAATTCGTTTGAAAGTTTAACCTGGACTGTCACTTTCTGAAATTAGAATATAGTATATAGTACGTTTAATTTTATTGTTATTTATGTGTAAAGCAATATTTAAACATTGGGATTCAGTACCCACCTCTTAAAAAAAATCTTTGGAGCCAGTCGGAGATATAAAGAGTGCAGCAGAAGCAGTGATCACGTGCGGCACCGATGATGCAGAACTTGGAGTAACGTAAAACCAAGTCCAAGGTGCAGCATTTGCAAAAAAGTACCAGCATACACCTAGTGACAGTAGTGGACAGGGTGATTGTAGCAAAACGCATAGGCAGTGTAAGCAACAGACAATCACCTTCTGTTTTAAGTTTAAGTGCGTTGTACATGAGCACTAGCCAAGTAAATACCCTTGAAACCTCTTATAGCTGTTGTTAATAAAAAAGTTACATTATTTGACACTGAAAACGAGGCTCTCGATGAATATTCATGTACGTTTCATTGGATCGGTAATAGATATGAAAATCACGCCAAACTACCTATTTTCAAGATATAAAAATACAAAAAATGCAGCAGAGTCAGTGATTGAATACTGACCTAACATACAGCTAAAAGACACAGGTGACTATTCTTAGGTGCGCTATTTGATAGACAAAATCGTTGAAGAAAGTATGTACAAAGAATTAAGAAAGAGAGCCTCCAAAAGTTGTCGTTAAATAAGATCATGAGCTAGCACCAAGCAGATCTAATTTGTTTGAAAGCTGATCCTGGACTGTCACTTTCTGAAATTGTAATATATTATAAAGTACGTTTCATTTTATTGTTATTCATATGTAAAGCAATATCTAAACATTGTGATTCAATACCCACGTCTTAAAAAAGTCTTTGGAGCCAGTCAGTGATTTGAAGAGTGCAGCAGAGGCAGTGATCACGTGCGGCACCGATGATGCAGAAGTTGGAGTGACGTAAGACCAAGTCCATGGTGTAGCATTTGCAAAAAAGTGCCTGCGTAGACCTGGTGAAAGTAGTGGACTGTGTGATTGCAGCAAAATGTCGAGAATGTACATACAAAGGTACAAGCCTCCAACTTTTTACCTGAAGGCTGTTCTACTTGTGTACCAGCCAAGTAAGATCCACGTAAATACAAACGTTTAGTGCGTTCTAATTTTTATTAAACTATTGTTGTGCTTGTATAATTCTTGAAATATTTATATAAACAATAGCTTACACCTTAAAACGTTTTCTTACTTGAATCCTTAGAGATCTCTTGATGAGGACAACAGGAGTGATCTCTCTAAGCAACGAGGTTTAAGTTGAGGTTAAGTATGATTATTGACGATAATGTTTTATGTAAATGCAGTTGTATTAGGGCACATTCAGATGGTATCTTGTGTACTTTGTTACGTGAATCATTTTTTAATTTTACCATCTCAATATACTTTTATCAACCAAAAATAAAATGATCTTTATACAATAGCATTGATCGAGATATAACTTTTGTTACTGTTTGTATTGCTGTACTTTTTTAATTATGCGACCCTACTTACCGACCGTTTGATCCCTACATCTAAGATTATAAAATATTTCGGTTTTTTTATTGAGGATATTATTCATTTTATTAATGCATCTCCACTATAGTAATAGTAAATAAACTTATTTTGAGATATTAAAGTTCTATCATAATTTACACTTAACCAGGATTTTTCAATCTTGATTCTCTGGCGTATACTGTGGATTATGGAATGTATCCGTATGTGCGAGTTAAATCGAGCCGTGCCCATCGATGCTCTCAATCACATTGTATGTATGGGTACGTTTTTTTTCGGTCGGTCGTTTGGTCCGATTCTTTAAGTAAGTAAGTATATATCTATTCATTAACTATTTCGATATACTTATACTTGAGAAATTGGACCGAACTACCGACCGAACGCAAAAAAACATACCTTTACCGACCGAACGCAAAAAAACATACCTTATAACAGGCTAGCTAGCTAGGTGGCACCTATATATTTATAAGCGCTTCCGTGTCACTCCGAGCCCAAACTCTGTTTTTTGTCCCCTTAAGTTTACTCACCCTCAGATGAGAGAGCGGGTGCAACCGGCCTGCCTGCTCACATGCGTGCGTGTTGGTGTTTTAGAAATTTGTGCACACGCTGCATGTGACGGTGGTGGCACCTACAAGCTTTGGTATGAACCAAATCCGAGCCAAAGATCACCCAACTGCTCTGCCTGGATTTTTAAATTGTCAAGAGCCTGCCGAGATTCACGAACTACATCCAGCAACCGATTTAGTTCACCAACTAATTTTTTCTGCATTGTGTTGCAGGCTATGACAGTAGGTATGCTATGCTGGTACCAACCCACGATGGTCCCAGCCCACCTGTGGTACCAGCCCACTTACTCCCTCCAGCTCGTGCTAATTTTTACCCCCTCCAGCTCGTGCTGTTCGACGAGCACTTTTTTACCCTCACCAGCGCGCGTGTATACCCCCTCCAGCTCGTGCTAATATTGTACCCCCTCCAGCTCGTGCTGTTGGAAGTGCAAATTTTTACCCCCACCAATGCCCTCTGAAATATTTATGTAGGGGCTCTCGCGCGCATTCTATGCACTCGACTCCGGCTCTGCGTTGGAGTCGGAATAGGCGAAGTAAAAACTGCACAGGCTAAAATAGCCGAGCAGGCTCATAACAGTCCTTGTAAGGACTAAAAATCTTTTAAACGTCTAAACTACAGTCCTATAATTTTTACATTCAGTCTTGTGCACTTTGAAATAGTGTTATTAGAGTCTAGGTATACCAGGTCCTCGGTGGCACAGTCGGTAACACGACCGACTGTCACCCGGGAGGCCGCGGTTCGAAACCGATCTCCGATGAGTTTTTTTCACAGTCTAAATCTGTCTCTTGACATAAGCGAGTCAAGAGACAACTTTAGAAAATTTTAAAGTGAAAATTTGAGTTTTTTAAAAGTGAAATTAAAAATTATAATCAAAATTGCAAGATGGCCCTGAAAAGGGCCGATGACGATCGCACCGGCGCGCGCGACGACGAGGAACACCATCTCGTAGACCTATGCGGCGTCCGCGGAGGCCCATGAAAATCTCCGTACGGCGTCTGAGTTGCAAATGACGCGCTTGTTCGAAAGAGCCCCAGTTTTATTAAACGCACACGTCTACTCCGACCACTAACCCCCAGTACGCGCGTGTGTCTACTCCGCCAAGTTCCCCCACCACGCGCCGTTCAGAGTAGCTACTCCAGAATCCATATAAGGGGGCTCTTTCGTGCACCAGGTGCACTCGCCCTGCTGCACTTGCTTATCGCGCAATGGTGAGCAAGAGAGCAGCTGCAACGAAAATTCGCTTGTCACGCAATGGCGAGCGAATAGCAGCAGCGGTAGCAGCAGCAGCGGGGTAGCAGCGATGGACGAGCGGTGGCAGCGCTCGAGAGAGCAACAGCAGCAGGGACTCCACGCTCAGCGGCACCGTGGGACTCCGCGCTTAGCGGCA
>JAPYYV010016247.1:0-12245 GCA_030522625.1 Copidosoma aretas
GGTTACTGTTTCGGCATTTAGATTCTCTTTAAATTAATGATTACTGACAAAGTCTTAACATCACTCTAATTTGTATGCTTAGCTGGTTTCTCTTATATGTAGCGTAGATTCTCTTATCCCCTCCAACTTCATTCTCGGAGCGAATACAATTGGGATTTTAATTTCAAGATAAAAATAATAATCTGTTAAGATAACTGATTTTTCCATATTAAATCAATTAGTAATTTTCCTAAAAAAAATCAGATATTAAGCCTAATCTAAAATCATTTGACAGTAAAATAAATTTATTCGCTGTTCCAATACCATTGGATCAATATCTAAAGCACGAGCATGACAAGGAACCATGAAATTGTAACCATATTGCTTTTCCACACACGTAGTATCATCATATTTCTACATGTTACGGAGAAAATGAGTGTGTATTTGAATAATAGGATCATGCGAAATTTTTTTGCTGTGTGGGTTTTGTCATTCTAAAATTATAAAATGTACAGGTATAATAATGACAAGCGCTGTCAAAAAATAAAAAATTTTGTTAGTACACTTAAGTATCAAAAAATGTCTTTCTTTTTACTTCCTTCGTACGCGTCTAATATTACACTTATACTAACATTCCCTTAAGGTACATTATTTTCATAAATTTTAAATAACTAATAAAGACTACAAATTAGTTGGACAGGCATCTCCGACGCAATATCAAAAATGACGATAATAGTTATTGGTGTTATTTTATTTTGTTTAATTGTCTAATCGTATCGTTAAATATGATGAATAATGTTTTGAATTTGTAAATGATAAGACCCATGATTCAAATAATTTTTCGCTCGATATTGTACATAGACGAATAGTATGTACACACTTGTGGCGGCAAACAATGTCTTAGATTGCAAGTAAGACCAACATACGATCTGAGTATTTGTTACTTTTACTACGTGGGATTTAAGATTTTTTCCCAGCCACGAATACAAAGTTTCTTCCCGAAGTAGCTGGATAAATGTATCACTTTCAAGGCAAAGATAGTGTGAAATTTTTTATGATAAAATGGACCCACCCTTTTCTCGTTCAAAAAAAAAAAGTATGAGCCTGTCTTTTTATTATTGTTAATTAAAAAAGCGTAAGCGCATAGGCAAAGTTAAAAATAAGCTTGAAAATAGATTTGTTACAGTCATTATTATAAAAATACTTTTTCAATGAAAACGTATCATTACATTTCAAACACAAATAGTAATTTTTGTAAGTTTTGTCTGTACTTATGCTATACTTCCGGCACAGCCGACGACTTTTATAATTTTTATTTCTTGAATACGACTCATATGTATATACTATTTTCGGAATGTCGAGGTATTAAAAAATGTATTTACGTCGCAAAATAAAAACATTAAAACATGGGGCATTTTCAAAAATATGTTTTAACTATTTCCATTTTTAACTCGAATATTACGTGAAACAATTTGCTTATAAAATAAATAAAAAATATTTTAATAGTGATTCACCTGAATTTTTTAACTTGAGGAAATTAAAATTTGTTGCCAGATGTTGAACATAATCTGTTTTATATTTTTGTCACGGATGAATGCATTTGCCGTGGCAACTGCGGTATGACTATTTCTTGAAATAGCTTGTCATTTTTAACTAGAGTCACAATACTATAACATTTTTAAATAATAACATAACTCTATGATTATTCAAAAATATAATTCAAATTTACGTATTTGTAACACTTTAATGTTTATTAATTGGATAAGAAAAAGTTATTTTCAGGGACGATCAGTTTGATGAAAGATTGAATTTTTGTTCTTATTTTTATGCATAACATTTAGAAGTAAGTTTAACTTTTCTTGAGTAATTTAATGTAATTTCAGCGATAACATTACAACATATTTATTCATACCAATAATGTTTCTACATAGAATAATATAATCTTAGATTTGGTTAGTCAATGCTATTAATACATTTATAAATTCAATATTCATATCAAAATTTTTATCGTTTAATGTACATGTTTGTCCGAGTGTGGTGGGCAATAGAGAATCAAAGATATGTGATTAAAAAGTCATGGTATGAAGCCTTTTATTACGTGCAAGAGTTAAATGAAAAACAAACTTTCAAATTCTTAAAAACTATGCATTAGATAAACATATTTTATTGATGTTACTTATTTGTAATTCTAAGTTACGAGATTCTTCCATGAACTTTTTACGTAATTTGGTTAATTTTTTATCTTTCTTTCTCTTTAGTTCCCAAACATTTTCTGCATCATTAATAAATTTTTGAATGCGGTGATCCCATTGATCAGTAAGCTTATCAGGCTGCTGTGATATATTGTCTGATTCTTGTTTAGTTTTGTTTTGTTCTGTAGTAGTAACCATTTCAACAAGTGTCCACTGCATAAAAACGTACAAATTTTATAAAAAAAAAACAATACAAAATTTTTGTATTACGCATACTGTCAAAAAAATAGCTAAGACTACGTATTTGAAATATAATTATCTACTAATATTATTAGCAAACATTGTATGTTGTTCTACTCACTTTGTTGTCCATCAAATTGCGTGCAAATTCATCAAACTTGCTAATTAATGCATATTTTTGGATATCAAGTTCTTTCCCAGAGAATCCTTTCAGCACATCAATAATTGCCTTGTTCTTTGTTTCTTTTATGCGAAGATTCCAATTAATTTCTTTTAAAAAGTACTCTTTATCGTAACATTTCGTCAAGTTTTGTAACGTCTCCACTAAGAACTTTTTCTCTTGAAGGTTACATGTCTTTTAAGAAATTCTCAGTATTAAATTAACATAGTATGGGTGATATTTACTTTTCTTACATTATTTTAATGGAGTAATTAAATTTTACCTGTTTACTATTGATTGTATTAGCCTGTGATCGTGCCATATAAATAAAAGAAACAGTTATCAAACTTTATGATATTAATGTAAGATAATTTTATTGGAAAAATATAAAAAAAAATAATAAACTAAAGTTTGAAAATTTCATGTTACAACAAAGACCTTAGAGGTTTAACGAGAACATTAATGGATGTGCATCGAGGTGAAAGTATTCTCTCTTTTTTTAATACATATTCATTGATTAAGCTGCCAATATCTTTATCTAAAAACGAATAAATTTATGATTTCCAATGTAAATTGCTAACTATCATTCTAAAAATATTGCTTGGGAAAAAAATTATACTGAGCCAGTTTTTTATGTTCGTTATTTCTTGATTCGTTTTTTTTTAAATTATTATTTATGGTATTTAATACTGAAAGCGACTCTCAAGTTGCGTCACGACTTGCCCCCATTACGGTTTGGGGCCTATACTTTGTGCCAAATATGGTGGCGTATTGCAATAGGTTAAGTATCACAACATAACTTGATAGCTACTACTTCCACCTGGATGAACAACGTATAAAATATAATATAATTCATATCAATTAGTTTACTTGTTCCTCCTCATAGACTCTTTAAATCTTTACAATCAGTCAAGTCATTATACATTTCACAAAATATTACCTGAGTATCTGCCAAACTTAAGATCACAATAAATAAAATGTTACTAAACATAATCAAACTTGTTCAAGTTGCGGACTTATAATGGTGTATCAGTAGCTTGTGCTGCGTAGTAGTACTGGCTTTATATACATTTTGAAAATTATTGAATCATGTATTAACATTAAAACAGAAATATCTCAATACAGTTCAATAATAACTCTAATAATACATGTTTGATCACCTGTCACCTTAAAATTTGAAATAAAGTCGAAGCAATCTAAGTAATTATCTCAAAAATTTCTTTTTACTTTTTAGAAGAGAATTTTAATCGATACAATATTAGTTGTTACTAAGTGTGCATAAAGTGGGTATTTCCCACGCTTTTTTCAGGTAACAAAACTAGGTATGGAGTTACGTATGTATGTGTGAGTGCAATAATAGTAGATTTTCTTACAAGGAGGGTAAACGGAACTTGCGCACGAACGAGATTTGACGCCACACACTCACGTTCGTGAGGGCGATCCGTTCCCCCTTCATGTAAGAAATAGTGTTTTTTTCCATCCTTTGGGTGAAAGTTTGTAGTTCGCTATTTGAAAATTCGAGCATGCGACTCTCGAGTAAACAGTAGCGTGATAGCTGAGGCTTCGTCTCCTTCTCTAACTTGCCCCGTAGTGCTCCCGCGCTACTTGATAGTAACACACATGCACGTAATATTATTCAGGTCGTACCATTGAATTATTATAGGAGATAAATCTCCATTAGTTACACAATTTTATTTAAAAAATGAGGATGTGCATCATTATAATTTATTATTTTACCCTCTGTAATTTCCAATATTTTTTTTCTTTAATACATCTAAATGTTTTGCATCAATTATGTTTTATTTTTTCTGATATACACTTTTTCATTGTATTTGCGATCTCACACTCATCTGTTTTTTGATTCGCTGTAAGTTGATAAATATTTTTTTTTTAATCGAATATACTATTACATTCAAGTATACGAATAAAAATTATTCTACCTGATGAAGCTGCACATGAGTTCACATAATCTTTCAGAGTGGACAAACTTCCACTGTATTCTTTCTTTAACATATCAAACTGAGAATTTGCATCGATTTTTCCATTTTTTAACTGCCAATGTAAATGTACTAGGTTAAATATTTCATCAGATAAAACGAATAAATTATTTCAACTTACTATTCCTTTTTTTTTAATAGGCACGTGTCAAAACACTTTAGTTCAAGATCATTCATGTTTACCACAGATTTATCTGAAATAACATTTGTATCTGATATTTGTAACATTTGTATTGTAAATTAATTAATCCATATACCTTTTGCTACGCCACTTTCAAACAGACATTGTTCAAAATAATTTTGTGCATAACAGCAGTGACACTTAAAAACATTACAACCTTTTTATATATTTAAAAAACACAAACGATTTGTAAGTCATTTAGCAACAAAAACTTTTACTTACAAGTAAAATAATTATGCAATATACAAGTGCCTGAATCTTCATGATTCAAGCTTATTATGTTAGAACTTTAGATTAAACTGTAGCTTACTCGTCACTGAGGAAGAAGTATTCCACTGCATTATGTTAGCGTTCGTAGTCCTGTATTGTCAGATGAACGAGCATAGTAATACGCGTTCATAGAGTAGGTATAATTATTACTAAGGCATGGCGGAAATTCGTGATTCATAACTTCATATTTCTACTCTTAAAAAGTACGAGTCGAACAATGTTATTGTTGAAAGGTAGTTATTTGCAAATCCAGCCTTGAATAATTCAACAATGCAATATCAAATTATTTAAAAAATATGTATGCAATTTTAAAGAACGCTTTTATCCAGCTGTATTGTTACTATATAAAATCACTTTTCTTAGCTGATAGAAGACTACACTTTTTTTAATGGTTAGTAATTAAGGAGGATTACAAAAATATGCCCGACCGAGACATGATAAAATTAATTGGACAAGAACAACGCAGACACGATCTTGTGGTTTGGTTCTTTTAAACTTATAAGTTATTCCCTCCTAGCATATAAAATAAAGCCAGTTGCTCAAGGTTAATATATGATGACAGCAAAATAAAAAATACATTAGTTAAGATACATTAAAGGCATTAGTTTGGAAAACTTTATAAATATATAGATTAGAACATTACGTCACTAGGGCGCAAAGTAATTTAGAGGGCACAAAGTGTGCCCACGGGCGCAAAATTTCACTTATCGCCCTAGGCAAGAAAATTTTTTTCCTACCTCGGGCACTTTTGCAACCCTGGTACACCCTCGATAGGAAAAATAGGATTCGCCACTCATGTGCATCCGACCAGGGCGGTCCCTGGGCCCGAGGGTGCTTGCGAAGCAACGCCCGAGGGAGAGATGCACATTTGTGAAGAAAACTACCAATTCCACACTGCAAAGGAATGCTGTGTGTAACAAGATACCAAAAATTTTTTCTGTCAAATTAAAAGTTAGAAATAATGTTACTATAGTTATTTGTGGAACAGAGAAATTTTTTCTGATGGAGTAGTATCTTGAGCGAGTTATAGATAATAGTTATTTTTGTTTGAAAAGCGATTCTATGTTTTCTGCATATTTTGTGGAGTAACTTTTTACTTCATCGGATATTGAAGTTTGTACAACAATAAAGTTTTGTAAGAGTATTAGTAAGAGTTTAGTAATACAAAATCTTCTTTTCATTTTATTTTCTCGTGTCAGTAATCCGATTTCAGGAATCGGATCATAATTTTTACTGATCGAGTTCCTTGGATGTTTCTCAACCTTTGTCCTGAATTATTATTTCGTATTAATTATACATAGAAAAACTAACAAAAGTTTTAATCAAGTATAAAGTTGCGCGAATATGCAGAAGTATTCATGTGGATACACAGTCAATAGGTGTCTAACGTTAAGTGTAAGTACTAATAATTCAGTAGTAAAAATAATTAAGTATTTGGAATCACTTGACACATTAATCAATTTTCCACACACATATTATGGAAAATCTTGTACGAAACTCGTGCGGGACAATTTCAACACTTGTGTAATTGACTCGCACTCGTGGCCAGTGCCGGTAACTCGTACCGTTTTGATCACACGAGTGCTAGTACTCGTTCCCGGCATCTCCGACCACTCGTGCGCGTCAATCACAACTCGTGTGGGCAATCATCTTTCCCGCACTTGTTATACGTAAATAACTATTACGTGTCCATAAAGTATTATACATATGTACTGTGTTGTGACTTTCACAACGCATTTTTTTAAAGTTTTGGGATTACTCTTTGCGTATTTATTGAGCTTACTCTTGTTCTAATTTTAACACTGTATGAAGATAAGTTAACAAATAATTCGAGCTTTTAGTAGTTTTCAACTGCACATAAACAGTGTAAATTTTACTGAGAAAAAATGGTTTAATTTCAGTTTTATCTATGAATATTATAAAATTATTCGAGCGGCTAAGTATAATATAAATCGGCTCTTATGGTTTATTATGCATCCGACTAAATTATAGTGTACGAAAGTTGATAGGACTTTTTATTTTGATGAATAACAATAATTCTGATTAAATTTTATTGAAACATATTAGATGTATTTCAGGTAAACTGGTTAGCTTTTATTACTGTGTATCTCGCTATTTATAAAACAGTTTGATATTAAAATTTTGTTGACAATTATAATTTTGTAAAATTAAAATTTTTTTCAATAGCTGTCTGTTGCATATCCTTCATGACTTTTTTCTGTTCTTCAATGTATCCGTATCAATTTGATCTATAGCGTAATAATCATTGTGTTCAGTATACTTTTCTAAAAGATTATTAGTGTTATCAGCTGGTGACTCTTGCACCTGAACGCTACTTGACTTAAAATGAAAAAGAAACAATTATATATGGATTAACAGAGTAATAAAATTGTGAAAAGCGGTAAAATTTACCTGTTCTTTACTTGATTCCTTGAATGGGTTGGCCTATGACGTATACAAGTATACATTAGTCATTATTTTATTATTTAGCGTAAATCAATCAACGGAATATTTTAAAATTATAGATAAAGTAAAGAACCGATTTTATGATGTCCTTATAGTTACCGAAATGACTGCCAAACTCAAAAGGGTAACGAGAAAAATTTTAGGAAACATCTTGAAACGTGTTGCTCTCTCGTAATGTTATGGAGACTGATGTAGTACTTGAAATGTACTGACAGTTTTTTTTTTTTTTTTTTTTTTTTAGTGTACGCCCTTTGTCTACTCTTGTACCTCTATTAATAATCCACAAAATTTGCTGAAATATCATGTAAACAAGTTATTTTCTATATTTTATCATTATTAATAAATCAATCAAATGCATGCAATGAATTAGCATAATTAATTTTAAAAAATTTTTTGAAATATTACAGAATGATGAGAGGCAACAAAAATTTAGAATTATAAAACTTCCCTACAGTCTTTTGCTGGCTAAAATTCCGACTTTTTGTAAATCTGGATAAATCGTTGTGCCGTGGATTTTGGAACCGATAACTACTCCATTAGTTACTTTCGTGAGTGCGTATACATGTTTAATAGAAATAGAAGTCTCTTTGGGCGCTACCAGTTTCTACTTGGAACTAAATGTTAAAAAAATAAATATACAAAATAGTTTGTGTAATTTTTACTCATAATTAGTCACTTGCCTGTTAGGATTACAGTAAGCAGTGATTATTAGTTGAATGTGGGTTCGGGGGACCACAGAAACGTCTCTACGGAGTATAGCTATGAAATTTTTGGCTTTTATATATGTCCAAAAAGCACGCCCAACTCTTACTACTGTCGACGATGACACAAGTAACCCGACAAGAGATAATTCTGAAAGCAGCTAATGGTCTTCCGTCGAATAGAAAGCTTACAACTATAATTGGGCTGAGTGCGTGGGGCTTTATTTTGGCCACTTGCGGAGGTACACCGCGTACAAAAAATTCGTTCACAACTATCAATCTTGCTTACGCCAGAAATGGAAGATGAGTTTTTCGATCTTCCCATGAAATTTAGATAAAAAAGATGTACAATATTAATTACTCATATTCAATAAGGCTACATCATAAAAAAAGGTGCTGGTGCAAGACCACGATAGCTGAATGAGGTAAATTTAAATTTATTTTTCCTACTTCGGGCGTTTTTGAGAGGCTGGTGCGCCCTCGGTAGGAAAAACAGTATCCGCCACTCAAGTGCGATCCAACCAGGGCTACGTTGCGGACCCTCGGGCCGCAAAATCGCCCTGGAGGCGATCGCACTTTTGTGACGAAAACTACTATAGCCGAAGGCGAGGGCCGTTACGAGGTTCGTAAAGAAGCCTTTTCGAACGAGTCACGTATACTATTTTTTTGCCTGAGAACCTAAAATCAAGCGTCGAAGGTGCTATTTTGAGGTTAGAAGGCAAAAAATAGCATTCTCCACGCATGTGCATCCGACCAGGGCGGTCTCTGGGCCCGAGGGCGCTTGCGAAGCAACTGCAGGGTGTACCAGGGTTTTAAAAAGGCCCAAGGTAGGATAACTACTATTTCCTACCTCGGGCGTTTTTGAGTACTTGCTGCGCCCTCGGTAGGAAAATAAGCATCCGCCACTAATGCACATCCGGCCAGGGCGAACGGTACAGTGATCGCCCTGGAGAGATGCACATTATTGACGAAAACTACTATTAAATTACATGATGTAATATGCATGTAAATAACTCTGAATAAAGAAAGTGTACATACCTTATGGGTCAGTACACTATAATATATAAAAAAAAACGTATATTGTCATGTTAACAGAGTACCAAAAAATGGTTTTTTTAATAATTCAACTTAAAAGTTAAATCGAGTGGTTGAAGTTAATTTCTCGATTCGATTGGCCCGCAATCACAAGATATGAAAAAATTTCGATTGGCTTACAATCATAAGATATGAAAAAATTTTAATGACCACCGTATCCACAAAAATTTGCATGCATCTTAATCTCGTTGGAAAGCCTATTGTTCAGAAATAAGAAATTACAAGGTGAAATATAAAATGATTTTTAAATTACGGAAACTATTGCCAGACACCAGATAATAATGAGAAACATTTTATTAAGCATCCGAAAATTTTATAAGTTTTAATACAAATGTTCTTTGATGATAGGTACTGATACCAGCAGAATCATGTGACACAATTTATGTACTTGATTTTCGTGTTTTCCAAGAACACCGGATGAATATCATTTGCTCACGAAGAAAAACAAATCATAAGGAAAAATAAAATATCTAAAATGGTCGTTACTATACAGATATACTCCAATCTCCTCGCTCCAAACTTGTAACGTTAAATTTTCAGACGCAGTTTTCTGTTCCCTGACAGCAACAAAGTTCATATAATTTTTCGCCAGGCTGCCAAGCAAATTATTTATAGAGAACGTAACAAACTATATTCGTAACTTCCGCACAAGTCCCGTAAATCACGTAGAGGTCACACTGTACGAGTAGTATTCCGGTGTATAGAGCATCCTACGTTAAACTAAGCTCGTCCTACAACATCCAACATACATCCAGGAGCACACCCATCGAGTCACAACTAAACCCTAACACCATTAATATCAGCATTTCCGATAACAGCTTTCGAGAGAGCCCCGCCTCTCTATATCCCTCGAAAGACCTTCTTGGACCCCTTGCGAGAAATTTCTGTAAGACAGCGCCACAAGATCCTACCTATACCTATATACGCGCGACCCCCGACTAAATTTACAAGTCAAGGCACAGGCACGAAGAGGCCACTCCTCGTCCCATCTCTTTTCGTGCAGCCCCGAACGACTGCGGAGAAGGCGATCCTAACGAGATGCGCGAACTTTGGCTCCGGGATCCTCCTCCCCCTAGGCCTTTTACTCTTCAACTACTCCGGCAGCCTTTGGCTTTGCGCGATACACGCGGGAGGATCGAAGGGGCCGTTTTGCATGGATTGCCGACGCTATGGATACCGTGTCGTCGCTTTGTTTGCTTTCGCGACTCGCTTTGGGCGCGATACATTCTTTTTGCGAAAGTTGACGCGTTGATGATTTTTGGCGTTCGCGCAGGCTGATATTGGGGGGGGGGGGATCGTTGGCCTTTTTAGTTTGTTTTTGCCCGGTGGTTTGGGAAAGATCCAGGGCATATGGTGACGAGTATAGTTGTAAAATAAGAAAATTTGTTAACAATACAATGAAGCCTATGTTTATAAACAACGCATTTTATTATGTTGAGTCCAAACTTTTTTTAAACAGTGTAAACCAATAGTTTTGAAAAAAAGTGTTTGCCGAGGCCGTTGGATAAAAAAATAGCATAAAATGTAATTACCCTAATGCATTTTTGAAGTTTATTTAAAATTCCATTTAAATCTACATTTTCAAAATCCTATTTCACGCACTAAATTTCCCGTTTTTCGTGAAATTGTTCATATATACGTTATGTAGTAAAATCATTGTGTAGCTTGTATTACTTATTATATTATATAATAACATTGTGTACGTATATGTTATAAAAAACTAACTACTCTATTTAAGTTTTAAGTGTAAAATGAGTCTACTTACGAAACATAATCTTCTTATTTCTTACTCTGTGGTTGATCGCTCCCTGCTCAGTATAATACGTGTTAACTCGACGAATGACTAATTCACACTGTTAACAGAGCATCTGGTGAGGTGCGCAGCCCATTGCGCAGTATAAAGTGCGCACCTCATGCTAGATCACGGACCCCTGACTCACTCAGCTGACTAAGCTCGCAGTGTGATATAGTCATTCGTCGAGTGAACACATATTTACTGAGCAGTAATCGATCAACAACAGAGTAAGAAAAATGGAAATTATGTTTCGTAAGTAGACTTATCTTACACTTGAAACTTAAATGGAGTAACTTTTAATAACGTATATGATGTAATAAAATAACAAGTTATATAATAATAATGTCTTAATATTTAGTTATTTTATCATATAATATACATATAAATAAATTAATAAACATTGCCGAATAATAATTATTGACAAACATTGTAACATCATTACCAACTCTAGAAACTGGAACAAAATAGTTTTTAAGGCACGAGTACGAGTTCCCGGGCGCCATGGAATAACACGTGCAGTGCGTATAGTACGCAGCGCCCGGGAAATCGTACTCTCCCCCTTTTTAATATTAATCGTATTTCGGTCATTTCACAAAAACTGCGATGTTTTATGAAGCATACATATGTTTACATATACATATACAACGCATATTATTATATTGAGTCAAAACTTTTTTTGAACAGTTTCAAATAATTTTTTCTAGCTATACCTTTTGAAATCAAGTCAAACAAATAGTTGCCGTGTCCTTAAGATAGATAAAATAGGCTAAAATGCCATGACCGTAATGCTTTTTTGAAGTTTTAAAAACATTTTCAAAATCACTAGATTTTGAAAATCCTATTTCACACACCAAAATATCCCGTTTTTTGTGAAATGGCCCTTATACATCATCTTAAAAAAAAACCTTTTTCTCTTGCATAGGCGAAATAAGTTGTTGAAAAATATTTCGAAATTTTCCGCACGTGCACCAATACACATACAGCTTTTTGTGTTTTTACCGATTCGTGATCATACTTTGCTTAGGTTGTGTAATAAAGTTTTCTACGCATGGGTAGTTGATTAAATTTTTTTTTATGACACACCGTGCTCTAAGTGCGATTTTAGGACACGCTGTGCAAAAAGAAGCGTGTCAAAATCGAACTTATAACACGTTGTGTCATAAAGTATT
>JAPYYV010016248.1:0-10050 GCA_030522625.1 Copidosoma aretas
GAGAGGGCGCGCGTGCCTCTCGAAAGACACGTGACGGCAGGCCTACGCCCTCCCTCTCTCTCCGATGCACCGCACGTATTCCCGATTCGAGCCTGGCCACGCAGCACCCTTCCCGTACCGAAAACCAGAACCATCCGAACACGCGAGCCGCTGAAAGAAAAAACCACCAGCGCACCGTGATGTGCAGGTACTTGAGCACGTTCCTCTGCAGGCTCCTCCTCCTGCCCTCCGCGCCGAAGACGCAGACGGCAGCCCCCGCCTCGGCAGCAGCAGCAGCAGCAGCGTCCCTGGAGCCGACTCCCGCCGGGCCCGCGCATATCCTGCACCTCCGATCCGCCGGCCCGTTCATCGTCCTCGCGTCGCAACGACCGCCCGACTCCGACTCGCCCCCCTCCCTCGGCCGCAGCAGCGCCTCGCCCTCGATCCCCCCCGTCGTTCCCATCTGGTGCGCGCGGACTCGACCACGCGGCGTGTGATACGGAAACCGATCGCCGTCCGCCCGCTGCTACGCGCGCACGAGACGGAGCGGCGCGATCCACCGCTGTGCAACACGCGCTGTCTCCTCTCTCCCTCGGCGCACTTTTTCCACTAAGAGCGCGCGCCGCTCCGGGCCCCCCGACACCCCCCCGCGACGACACCGCGCTGTATGTTCTCCCGCCCGGCGGGGGAGACGTTTCTTCCCCGTGCCCCCGCCCCTCCGGGAGCGCGTCCCTCGCTCTGCCTCATTTTTCCTGATTTTTCGGTACGCGGTTTTGTTCTCGACCAGACCCCGATTCCGGGTCGCGGCCGAGTGCCTCTTTCGATACCCGTCCGCGTGCGGCTGCGTGCCCGCGTTTCGTCGCGAAAAAACACAAAGTCGCGCCAACTGTTGGGGGGGGGGGGGGGGGGCCCCCCCCCCGGGAGGGGGAAAGAAAAACGCAGGGGGGGGCGGAGGGGGGGGGGGCCGGGCGCCCGAGCGGCCCGCGCCTGCGACGCCGCCGCGCGCCCCCGTTTTTAATCGGTCCGCCATTTTAGCGAGCCGCTTCTTTCTCGCGGCCGCGATGTTCCCGCGCGATGTTCCTCTCGGCCGCGCGGCTCGTCGAAGCGATCGTTCGCCGGTCTTTTTTCCGAAAAAATGTTGTCCTCCGAGGGTGGCTTTCGAACATTTCCCGCAGAGCCCCCGAAGCGGTCCAGACAGAGGGGAGGGGGGGGGGACACCCCCCCCCCCCGCTCGATCGGAAACCGAGGGGGGGTGTGTTTCGCGTGTGCGCGACGCGTTTTAATTGCTGCAGCTTCTTCTCCGCGGGAAGGGTGATGCACCGGCTCCCTCTTTTTCCCTCCTTTCCCGGGGAAAATTCTGTACGCCCGGGCTATGCGCGTCGTGTGAACGGCGGTTGCTGCATATGCGCGACGCGGGAGGGGAGCAGCGGCACGCGCTCTCCCTCCGTGTCGAAAAACAAATCAATACTTGATAATGAGCAATTAATGTTTCGACGCGTTCCGTGCGTGCCGCGGATACGATCGTGGGTGTTGTTGCGCACGCGACTGCGATTTTGCGGGTCGAGGACGGGCTACTGCAGCAGCGAGCGAGGGAGGGATTTTTTCGTACCGACGTTCGCGGTTCACCCGAACGAAAATAATCTTGTACGGTTGGGTGTTGATGACTGTTTGTGAAAGTAGGTTGCCAATGACAAACCATTTGTAAAAGTCCCCAGATTTGAGGCTTGTCACTGACGATTGTTCGTCTCATGCTATTAGTTGGATTTTTCGATGCTTGCTGTCAGGTATTCTTTTTTTTTTTTTATCTGCTACTTTTGCAATGTATAATACAAGTCCAAACGATTTCAACTCCCGGTCTCAAATCTGGACTTTTTGAATTCTTGTCATCAGTTATCATCACTTGTTATTTACTAACATTATTTTTGCTCGGGCGAGAACTAAAAATGTTGGGAAGAGACAATTTTTATTTTTGAGTACAGTATCGCGTTGTACTTTCTTTTACGTGAATATTATACATTGTATCGAACATAAGATTGTTGCGATTTCTTATAATTTTTGGAAATTGTTTTTTTTTCCCTCGCTATTTTTATCGGAAAAATCTTTTATAGTCCTGTATAGCCCATGTTAAACATTTTTTAAAGAAAATTTTCATTTCGTTTTGTATTATTTCAATTTCGTCCCGAGATTTTCCATCATAAAATTTTTTTTCAAATGTTGTCTTGTCTTTGAGAAATTCCATTAATTCCAGTAATAATTACATACTACTTAATGTACGTATATTGATGAACGTAGTTATTTTAGTCTAGGTTTGTCCATCGGAATGCGTCGGTCAGTTTCTATAATTATCATTTTTTAAAGCACGATGGATTCAAAATATTTACATGCTTCTTCCCCTTAATAAAAAATAGTAATGCCGATAAATAAGTAAGAAAAATCCTCAAGTATTAATGGCAAATATTTTTTTTTTCAACTTTCGATTCACAAATTTTTTTTGTTATAATTCGATACTGCTAGTTTAATAGATATGTTATTTAAATATTTTTCGTTTCCTCATAATTTTAAATATCGTTGTTCACATGCAACAGTGAAGCTCTGCATTTATAATGCATACATACTACTGATTCAATGGTGTTTTCTAATTTTAATTTTTTACATCAATTTTTATTAAATCATCAACAGATATTATAATATTGATAAGAAAGTTTTATTAAGGGATTTTTTCCCTGAAAGAAATTAAAACACTTAATAATAGATTCTAACCATCCTACTAAAACATTAAAAGCTTTATTTCGTCCGATTTCTGAGTCAATATGTGCAAAAGGTAAATTTTCCAAAAATTAGTAAAATCATTTAAAATATTTTATAAGTGAAAATCATTTGATAAAAATTACTCTTATCTTATTAAATTTTTTATGCATAAACTAAGAAAAAACCATCATCTTTTGATATCTTAAAAATGTTAAAAATAATTTTAGCTCTTCTCTTAACCAAAAGAAGAAAAATTATATTGTGCTCTACAAGACAGTGTTCCGTGATGCATGTGCATGCAAAGTGCTCAATGAGGACAATTATACATAGTAGCTTTTTATTGATTATAGCAAATCGGGGGAAGAGGTGTTTAAGAGTCGCGAATTGGAGCAGGTATGTCTGCTCTATAGTCTCCCCTGATCGAGGATTTTGAACTCTCCTCTCCCTCATAGGTCTTGGGCCGAGGAAAGAGTGATGGGGTACAACGTATCGATGTGCCTTGTAAATTGTACGTGACACAAAGTGCAAATTTAATCATCATAAATTTATTGTAATAAAATCAAAATTTTTGTAATCGTGCTTTGGGAACTGAAAAATTAAAATAAAACAATTTGATGAATTTATGAAGATAAAATAATTATTGCAAAGATGTTACAATTATTTGTATTTGCTTTGACTATCATTTTATACAAATCGACGAAGCTTAAATTATATAATTTTCAGTTCAGAAAAATACAATTTTTTGACGCATAAGCAATTTTACAAAATATCTATTATGAGATTTAAAAATGTTGCACTCCCAAAACCAGTATTATTTAGTGCAACTACTATTCAATTGATCAAACGAATGGCAGTCCTTGAAAACAAAATTGTTTAGAATCGGTCCAAATGGTAAGCTACAGAGTAGTAACTTTCAATTCAAAGATTTTTTTAAATTTTATTATATTCTTTGAATGCTTTTTTCACATATTTCATGTTTTTGATCTTTGACTAGCCCTTGCTTGACAAAGCTATAGCTAAACTTATCTGTTTTCAAAATGATTCCAAAAAAGTTTATATTGACGGTTTAGGGGGATGATTTTTTCTCGCTCGTAAATTTTAGTCTTTTTTCGCGGAATAGCTCATACATTAGAGCATTGCAAACTTTATGAGATACATTTGTCGTTTTAAAAATTTGTATCGACGCGTACATGGATATATGTAGATAAAGATGTTCAGATTAATTAATCATAAAAATAATATAGGTATGAAGCCCGAATTATTGAGTGAGATTGTAAAATACTGGGTTTACTAACGACTGAAAGAAAATTTTCACATGATTTATGATTGCTTATCATTCAAAGTGCAAAGCTGTGAATGTAAGAAACAAGGCACTGACTGACAAGATTTAATACATGACAGTACTAATCTTCTTTTGATACACACATGGTATTCATCTCTCTCCACCAGCAATATCGATTCACACATATTACTATAAATGATATTTACAATAATTGTAAATACATACATTTTCTTACGAAAAAAAAAAAAAAAAACCACAAGTTAACCGTTTGTACTAATGATATAATAAATATGATTACTTTTGCAGTAACAAATAAAAATATCACATCAAGTGTCGGTGATTATCAGTCAAATATTAAATTTTTTTAACTTTTGTGATTTACATTTGCTATGTTTTTAATTTAACTACAATGTCTATTTAGAACCAAGTGAGAGCTCCATAGTACTGGTTAATTATTAGCACTTGGCCTTATTCTGAATGGGCAGGAATAATTTAAATTCTGCTGGTAATTCGTCTTCAGAGTACAACCGATCCGAAAAGTAAACTCTTCTGATTCTACAGTTGGCATGAATTTGCACTCTGAGAGTTTCCACATAATTTGTGCCGTAAGCTCTTCGTGTAAAATCTGCCAAGTTGAATTGTATCTGATTCCAGCCATCATCCAGTCTCATCGGCATTGTGCAAATAAACGGTTTCACTCTAGTTGTAGATTGGTAGTTACTTGCTCTAAAACGTCTCCGTACATTTTTATCATCAATAATCTAAAAAAATAAATTAAACACAAGTTGTATTAAACTATTACTTTCATGATTATTGTTTACTTTTTGTAAATTGAAAGGCAAGACTTGTGAATTACCCAGTGTCTGATAAAAATGTACTTAAGATTTTGTCAGAATATGTAATGTAAATAATAATTGGTTACTCACTTGCACTTCAAAAGTAAAGTATTTCTTCAGATTTTTAATGATCATAACAAGAAAAGGTAGTTTTATCCCCAGAGTCTTCCTGGGATCTGCAGGACACGTGATGTACGTCGTACTGACATTGCTGCCCAGGATTTCAAGAACCAAGCTTTGAATGTCATTGTCTGTGATTCTCTTAATGTGTCCATTTCTAACTTTCTTGTCCCAGATTTGCAATGGTTTGCTGCCTATGCTGTAGAGAATCGACAGAAAGCCACTTTGAAACGTGTTCTTGAACATTTTCGTTCACCTGTAAGATAAATCACTTTTTATTGCGAAAAAAGTTGAAACTAGTACACATACCACTTTAGAGTGCAGTTAATTTATACATAATATTATTACTTCTGTTGAGTGCACATTTTTTAGATTCGAGCCGCTGTGCTTTATCGCGTTTATGGTGTCCGAGTGTATGGCTTGTTGGAGTTTGATCAATAGAAACGTCGTCGTCTGGGAAATATTATGATGAGGACAGCGCCGTAAAAAACCAGGTTAGACGCGCACTTTACTTTTTTTTTCGAGGACTCGCATTGGAAGAATACGATCCTCTCATTATTGCCATTGATGGGAGAGAAAAGTGTGTCAAACGCTTAAGTCGTCAAAGCAAGCGCTTGACTCTCCTATAGATACTCGAGTTTCTCCAAGGACAATTAAACTATTGATTTTGACGGATTTAACCTAGAAAAAGTGCCGGGAACGATTGTTTGAAATTGACGAAAAAGACGAGAAAACTTCATTTGTTTCACAAATTGATTTGTTTACAAGAATTGTAAAGTATGTACTTGGGCATTGTACAATTAGTAGAGTTGTTGAAAATCACAGTTGATGATTGAATGAATATGTTTTTGTTCAAAATGATTTTCTTACCTTTAATACTTCAAGTATTTCGTCTTAAAGTTGCTCGTTGGCAAGTAGTGTTTGCTTATATTATAACTATTACAACATTCACCACATCTGCGTAAAAACTATAAAACGTTAAATTAATTCACAAATTTTGCATCGCCGAGTTGTCGAGTTGTAGAGTTGTATTAAATATAAAAGAGGAGCATGCAGCATGTGGTATATATAGCACTGCTATAATAGCAGACAGCTGCACTAGTGCCAATCATAGTAAACGACACAAGTGAGGTTAGGTTCTTATTGTTTGTTTACCAACACAATCAGGTGTTTTTTTGTGTGCTGGTGTCAAGTTCAGACGATCGTTTGATGATTTTTTGATACACATTGCAAAATGAGCGGTAACAGACGAAAATCTCCTGTACCAGTTAAGGTAATAATGAATGGGCCCCCAAGGCAGACTCATTTTTAAGCTTATTTTGTAATAGTATGAAATAGTTTTTTGCAATAACAATCGTTTTTAATTATTGCAGAGGTACAGAAGAGAAGAGAATGGAAGCAATGATTCAGAGTCCGATGATGACTATGTGCCTTATGTTCCTGTAAAGGAAAGAAAAAAGCAACAATTAATGAAATTAGGAAGACTGGGTCAGTTGAAAGAGGATGGTTTTAACGGAAAAAGTAGTAGTGAAAATGAAAGAGATGATGGTGACGATGAGGATGGACAGATATGGGGGAGAAAGTCTAATATCTCTCTTTTGGATCAACATAATGAGTTGAAAAAGCTAGCTGAAGGTAATATCTCAGGATAAACGATTGATTTTTGAATAATTGTCAGACAAATCACGTGTATATCAATTTATTTGTATCTATAGCCAAAAAAGAGAGTGCTATGGAAAAACAACTCAAGGAAGAAGAAAAAATACTGGAAAGTGTAGCTGAGAACAAAGCTTTGATGGGTGTAGCAGAGTTGGCCAAAGGTATCGAGTACACAGATCCTATTAAAACCAGTTGGAAGCCTCCAAGATTTGTACTTGCTCTAAGTGAAGCAAGGCATGATAGGGTGAGAAGCAGGTTTGGCATCACAGTCGAAGGAGATGATGTTCCTCCTCCACTACGTAGTTTTAAGGATATGAAATTTCACAAAAGCATTTTGGCTGGTTTAGAACAGAAAGGAATCAAAAAGCCAACACCCATACAAATACAAGGCACACCTGCAGTGTAAGTGATGACTTATCAGATTAATTTTAAAAGTGCAAATGTATGTAGTTAATAATTGTTGTGTTATTTTTGTTTAACAGATTAGCTGGAAGAGATATTATAGGAATAGCATTTACCGGTAGTGGAAAGACATTAGTTTTCGTATTGCCCATCATAATGTTCTCCCTGGAACAAGAAGTGGCTTTACCTTTTGGCAGAAATGAAGGACCGTATGGTAATTAAAATAGTAACTGATTGATAATTATGTATCTTTCAAAATTTAGTAATTTATTTGTATTTTAGGATTGATCATATGTCCATCCAGAGAGTTGGCGAAACAAACGTTTGAAATCATAAATCACTATACCAATTGCCTTAGGCAAGCTCATTGCCCTGAAATTCGCAGTTGCCTTGCTATTGGTGGGGTACCAGTATCAGAGTGTTTAGAAATAATTAACCGGTAATGGCGACACTTTTTTTTTCAATTCAATGAATAATAAAAATAAAATACTCATGACAAAACTTATTTTTTTAGAGGAGTTCATATAATGGTCGCTACTCCAGGTCGACTCATGGATATGTTGGATAAAAAGATGGTAAAACTGAGTGTTTGTAGATATCTTTGTATGGATGAAGCTGATCGTATGATTGATCTGGGTTTTGAAGAGGATGTTCGTACGATATTTTCATATTTCAAAGTAAGCAATTGTTTATCTTGACTGTTAAAAAAATCTTTGTCATGGAATTAACAAACTTCTTCTTGCTCATAGGGCCAGAGACAAACGCTTTTATTCTCTGCCACTATGCCAAAGAAAATTCAGAATTTCGCTCGTTCTGCGCTTGTGAAACCCGTTACGATTAACGTTGGACGTGCCGGAGCTGCCTCTATGAATGTCATTCAAGAAGTCGAGTATGTGAAACAAGAGGCCAAGATTGTGTATCTTTTGGAATGTTTGAAGAAAACATCTCCTCCGGTTCTTATATTTGCCGAGAAAAAACAGGATGTCGATGCTATTCATGAATATCTGTTACTAAAAGGTGTCGAGGCAGTAGCCATTCATGGTGGAAAAGGTACGCATATTTTTGGTCAGGTTTGTCAGTACAAGTATACAGTAGTTCTTTATAAACACAAAACACTGCTTTTCCATAGATCAGGAAGAAAGATCGCGATCCGTGGATGCATTCAGAGCTGGAAAGAAAGATGTTTTGGTAGCTACGGATGTAGCATCCAAAGGTTTGGATTTTATTAATATCCAACACGTCATCAATTACGACATGCCAGACGACGTGGAAAATTACGGTAACTCTCATCGACAAATAACGTTTTCATTAATTTTATTGATATTTCAATGAAAATACATATTATTTTGTATTTTACAGTCCACAGAATTGGTAGGACTGGTCGTTCCGGACGTACCGGTACAGCGACGACGTTCATAAATAAGGCCAACGACGAGTCCGTTCTTCTCGACTTGAAACACTTGCTCAGAGAAGCGAAACAGAAAATACCTCCGTTCCTACTGGAACTGTGTTCAGAAAACGAGAAATATCTCAATGTCGGGGGTAATGTTCCATCTCCTATTTTATCAGATCATACAATAATTTCACAACGCATGGACGATATTTACGAACTTGTAATTTTAATACACAGACGAACAAGGATGCAGTTACTGCGGTGGTCTTGGTCACAGAATCACAGAGTGTCCAAAACTGGAGGCTATCCAGAACAAACAGGCTTCGAACATCGGCCGTCGCGACTATTTGGCGAGCAACGCTGCAGATTATTAAGGTTTCCTTTCCCTAAAAGAGATTCTAAACGTATTGTTTTCCTCAAAAAATGTATTTACACATATTTTAACCAGAATTTACACATTATAATTCGCTTTAAATTATGAAAACATTGCTAATTATTCTTATTCAGCTGATGGGACTTGTGTTTTCATCATGCAACAATTGTACATATAGTTTTTTAAACGTCTACAATTTTACGTTTGCTGTAAAAGCTCGTGCATCGCTACTGCCATAAATTACTCGACATATTTGTATGAAAATAATTGGTTGATAAATCGTGAAAAATTGCGCGGTGAAAAAAAAGTTTTTTCACGTATCTGCGGAATAATACGATTGCTTTTTTTTCCAAACTTGTTTCACCATGTGCGTTTAATTTTTTTGCAGTAATTTTGAATTAATCAACTACGAATGAGTTTCACGAAGCGCCAAGATTTCGAAAAACTTTTTTTCCACCCTCTATGGGAGTCACTTTGTGCGAACAAGATGTAAAAAAAAAACACACCGTACAAATGCACGCGGTACTTTTCTGCCGACAAGTCACGAAGATAAAATTGTACATGATTGATTATTGTAAATAAAAAAAACCGCTCACGTCCGGATATCTTTCGCCAAGTGCACGCGCTGATGTAGTTTCTCTCGATCAAAAGATCCCGACTTTTCCCGCGACGTCACCTCTCTCTCTCTCTCCATACACCACGGTCCTTCCCACAAAACCGGGCCCCTGCACGGCGGATCCGTGTTCTCCCCCCCCCCCCCCCCCCCCCCCCCCCCACCGCCGCCGCGCCCCGGGGGGGGGGCGGGGCGCCGCAGCCGCCCCCCCCCCCCCCCCCCCCCCCCCCCCTCCATCTCCTCTCCCCGCCGCATCGTCGTCGTCGAGGCCGATGATGCTCTCGACGCTGCAGGCTATACTCGCGTGTCACATGCAGCGGCCAAAGTGTCTCCGAGGAGGGTCGCGCTGCCAAGTGCATAAGAATACGACACGGGCGAGAAAAAGAAGAGGACGCGTCGGAGCCGAGAGGGAGAAAGAAAGGCGCTGCAGCGCGGAAGATCCGGGAGCGGGCCGTTGCAGGAACGTCGTCGTGGTTTTTTATCTTTTCCCTGGAGGCCGGAACGCTGACCCGCGAAATCCGCGCCGATGGCTCGTTGTATGTACACTTGTCGTCCGTCCGCGTCTGGAGAAAGGGTCTCGCTGTGGGTGCATTTCGCGTACAGCGGGGGGGGGGGGGGGGGAGGAAAAAAAAAAGGCGGGGGGGC
>JAPYYV010016251.1:0-12438 GCA_030522625.1 Copidosoma aretas
GTGGTACAGCGTCTTATGAACGGAATCAAGAGATTTTTTTTTTTCAGATAAGTATACGATGTTTTTTTTTTTTTTTTTTTTTTTTTGTTTTTCCTTTTTTTTTGTCTTTTTTTTTTTTTTTCTTTTGCCGGATTAACAAGCACGAGAAATAGAAGTGTTTTCAGCATTCAACTGTAAAAAGTTTTCCAAAACGAAACATAACTGGTTTTTAAGGTGGCGCGTCAACCCTGTAGAGCACATATTTTGAATATTGTATAATAAATGTTCATCGAAAGTTATGAGAAGTGTCATTCAACCTGACAATAATACAGCTAGTGATAAATAATATGCGAGTATTTTTATAAAATTTTGTTTGTTAAATTCTTCACATACCGAAGCTTGAAAAAAAATTCAAATTACCTTGATATTTTTCAATTTACATCTGATTTTTCATTTTTTGGGCTCATTCTCTTCCTTGAGCAAATTCATTGGGAGTTACCACGGAAAAAATTGCAAAAACTTGGATAGGTTGCCCAGAAAATTCAGTTTTTTGTATAGAAATACGAAAAATTAGTGAACAATTAAATATTTTGGGAAACCTATCAAAGTTTTTGCAATTTATTCCGTGATGAATCCCAATGAATTTGCTCAAGGAAGAGAATGAGCCCAAAAAAATTAAAACTCAGATGTAAAGTGAAATTAATTAAGGTAATTTAAATTTTTTTTCTAGCTTCGGTATGTGAAGAATTTAACAAACAAAATTTATAAGAAAAATCGCATCATAGTTAGCACTAGTTATATTTTTGTCAGGTTAAGGGACACTCAAAACTTTAAGTAAACATTTATGATAAAATATTTAAAATATGTGCTATACAGAGGTGATGAGGCGCCTTAAATTTGTATCACCTTTACCAACATAAAAACATTTATTCTATACTTACAGTGATTTTGGCAAGCCGCAAGCTACAATTTATTCCTTGCGTGTCCATAATTAGTACATGTTTAGTTGTGTTACGAAGCAATATGCACTACAGAAATCGGCGTAGTTAAATTGAACGCAAGAGTTTTTTCAATGATTTTTTAAGAGGCCCTACAGTTGTTGATAGAATTTTCTCAGGGAACAACCAAAAAACAAAAATAAAACATTGAATACATAAGATAGTCAATTTATGGGAAGTGCGTTGCAGCATAAAAATGACGATGAATACTTTCCATCTTAAACTAAATTCTGCCAAAAATAGTTTTGATATCAGTTATGCATCAGAGGTCACTGATTTAAGCTGAAAAATCTTGTACCTTAGAAGGATTTAGACAAAGGAGCAGCCATTATTTGTTGATCGCGCAATGAGTTACCCGAATGAAAACTGTTAGATATATCATTTAATCTATCAATCATTAATTTTTAAATCTGTTTTGTGGTAGTTTCTGGGATGGTTTCAGATCAAAATTCAAACAGCTTTAGAATAAAATTAAAAAATTTTCTCCATTATTACCTTGACAACTTTAGAGACTAAAACCTCGACTTAAACTATACAAGAGATATTGAAGGTGGACTTGTTTGGTGTGTATACCTTTTTATTTACACCTTGTTATAACTGGGGGAGATTTCTTTAGACAGTAGTAAGGTTATAGGTGACACAATAGGTGAAATTATAGAGGGACAGACTCATAATCTAACAATTTAAATTACATGTAAAATGAACAAAAAAAATTTAGTAAATAAATAATCGGATAGAGCTTTTTTAACGATTAAAACTGTAGACAAATTTTGTAGACGAGTTTTTCATTTCATTGTCCATAAAGTATTGTTGATTTCGTCCAACCAATTTATCTTTATTTTCAGTCTCATTCGCAATTCTAATATGAAAACAAAATATCATTATTGTTATTACCATTTTGTTCGGACTGATCTAGCAATGTTAAAAATACATTTTTTGTTCGACTAAATTCAAACGTTTTTTTTTAACTTTTGTACATTTTTTATTTTACAACGAATCATTCGATTTTACTTTCGACCCACGAGTAAAGATATCCGGAAAAATATAAATTATAATTAATCATTCGATAAAAAAAAACAAAAAGCTTGTATAAGGCTTACTACACTTTTTATTACTACGGCAAGAGATAAATCTCAGCCCTCTCGTTCCCCCGCGGAATTCCATCCCGTAAAAAGTGTCACCGCTTGAAATAATTAATGCCGCAGCTCATATTTACTTAGGCTAAAATAATTAAAAGTCTCAAAAGTATCGAAACAGCTTTAATAAGTCGAGAGGGAGGAGGAGGGGGGGTGGCAGGGCAAAAAGAAAAAGAGCGGTGTACAACACGGAGCGTAGAACGGAAGAGAAAGGGGGTGCAACGGAAAAAGGAGTAAAAAAAAGCAAGAGAGAGGGCCAGCCGAGCGAGATAAAAAGGAAGGAAGGAAAGAAGGAAGGAAGTAAGAAAATAAAGTTAAACCTTTTTTCTTTTTTTTTTTTAGCGCCCTCGGGGGGGTGGCCCAAGAAAGCGGCGTTGTCGGTGGCGACGGCCGCGGCGCCGGCGAGTTTTACGAGGCCGTTCGCCGGCACGACTTATTAGATTAATTAACGTAATCCTAATAGGATCTCATCTTGAGTCACAATACAAGCCGCTGCTCCACCTCCTCCTCCGCCATCCCTCTTGCTCCTGCTCGTCTTGAAAGCCTTTATTGTCGAGTAAAGGAGAACGAGAGAGAGAGAGAGAGGGCAGGGCTGGAAGGGGGAGAACGACTAGCTTGTAACGGCGGTACACGTGTACCTCGTCCTCGTGCACCGTAATATGCACACGTGGCCCCCCCTATATCTGCACTCGCGTACACACGCACCCACACATCCATGAAGACGAGACCCCCCCCCCCCCAAGAACAATGCCTTCCATTAACGGGCGTATATGGACTAGCTCTCTCTCTGCCCCTCGTTAATGGGAAAATGGTGCGCCAAGTCACTTAAACGCCTATACATGTACTCGAGGCAACTCTGACCCTCTTCCTCCCTCGTCAGAAATTTACAAGCATCCGAAGCCCGATAATTGAATACCGCAGCGTTTCGTAAGTATCGTACGTTTTTAGCAGCGATTTTTTTTGTCGAAAAATTCGTTTCATCCGTTAAAAGTAATCGATAACGATTGGGAATCAGATCGATCACGAGTGGGTAGAGCAGTTTCAGGATAAGTACTTACGAATCCGTCGACTCTGTCTGTCGGGTCTGGAGTCGCCCGCGGCGAGCACGCCGGGGAGAGCGTGCAGACAGGTGCTGCGCTTCGCCACGTGGTTGACGCTGCGGCAGCTGCGCGCGGCTCGCGAGCACAACAGTTTTTTCGATCGCTTCTCAGAACACTGGCTACTTTCACTTAGTTTTTCATCGTACCGTTTCCGACTGTTTTTTTTTTTTTTTTTTTTTTTTTTTTTTTTTTTTTTTTTTTTTTTTTTTTTTTTTTTTTTTTTTCTTTTTATTTCAAAAGTCACCAGCGGGTGATGATTCGTCCGCGTACATTTTTACGAAAAAGCCGATATTGTCGGTCGGAGAGGACGAGTCCTCGCGACTACTACATCAAATCGGGAATATCTTTGGACCTGTGGATTTAGAAGCGTGGAAATACAAATTTTCTCAACGCGCGATCATATAATACAGTACAATCAGTCCGATCCTCCCGTATCATCCTGTACTGCGAACGAAAAAAATAAACGACATGTCGCCCGATTCCCTCGAAACAATCGTCACGACCGTGCGACGACGGGCGCCGCGAGACGAAAACGGGGGACGCACAGCGGCGTTGGACGCGCGACGCTTGCCGGCGGCAGACTGGACTCCGGAGTACCCGCGACTGGTGGCTGGGCCGCGCGCAAGTTTGGCGGGCGTGCGCGAGACCTGCGGAGGGTCGCGGCGGTGCTCGCCGTCTGCGGCCCTGCCGAATGTACCGCGCTCGCCTCCCCCTTGCCGAATCGGGGGGAGCCGAGGCATGGTGCGCTTGTTCTACACGGGTACCGTCGTATACGCGGTGGTGAGTGATTTTGGGGGGAAATCAAAACCAACGACGAACGTGGACGGTCGATGATTTTGTCGCTCTTGTGAGATCGTCTTATGCGGTGGTGAAAGTGTTAAGGAGTTGTATCGCGTAGTTTTTATTTTTTTTACCGAACTGAGCATTATTTTTTGTACATTTATACACGTCTCCACGATATTATTATATAGATTTATTGTGAAACCTTGCGACTCATTGATTCGGAGACGAATTTCTGATTTTTTTATGACTTTGGAAACTTTTTTTTCACAAAAAAATAAGTAATCCAAATGTTTTACTTGGTGATTCAATAAACTACTTTGATCTTTTTCAATTTACATCTGATTTTCAATTTTTTGCACTCATTCCCTTCCTTGAACACATTTATTGGTAGCCTTCACGGAAAAACTTGGATGTTTCCCAGAAAACTCAGTTTTTTATAGAGAAATACGAAAAATAAGTGAACAATTATATTTTTTGGGAAATCTATCCAAGTCTTCGCAATTTTTTCCGCGAGGACCCCCAATGGATTTGTTCAAGGCAGAGAATGAGCCCAAAAAATTGAAAATTCAGATGAGAATTGAAAAAGATTAAAGTAAATTATTGAATTTTTTTTTAACTTTGGTATCTGAAAAACTTGACAACAACATTTTTTGAAAAAAGTCGCATGATATTTAGCACCAGCTACATTATTGTCAAGTTAATTGACACTTCTCACATTTTTTAATAAACATTTATGATAAAATATGTGCTATATAGGGGTGATAAACCACCTTTAACTGACTGACTGATTCTCGCATCGTTTCTTTTCAATTTTAATTAGCACATTCAACATACTCGAATGTGCTTCTACGAGCCGCCTAATAAATGTTCTAATATTTGATGTCTGATTGGCTGAAACATGAAACTTTTTGATTTGTTTAAGAACGCTACCATTGGTTGCAACAGGTTTATTAAACAATAAATATTTGACCAATTCTCTAGATATTTTTATGAATCAATAATAAATATACATTCAAGTAAATCGTAAAATCGCCGGGCATTTTTCTCCAAAATCGCCAAAAAGTCGCAAGTCGCCAAACTCATTTCATTATCGCTAATATAGGTACGAAATAGCCAAATTGGCGATAAATCGCACCACCTGGCCACCCTGCCAAAACTATCATACAATCTGTGCAAAAGAGCAGCAATGCTCTATATCAACATGACCAATGCAACCATTGAACTAAACAGCAATTGATATTGTTTCATTGCAAGAATTTTTTTTTAGTACACCAGCCTGTGTGGTACTTATACATGTAGGCTCATAAACTGAAAAAAGTTACGCAATACTAACCCTGTGCTCGTGACATTTTTTTTAAACATTTAAATATGACTTAATCTCCTTTGATATTAGTTCTAATGAGCGTCTGTATAAATCTTGGATAACTGGTCATAAATATTGGGAAGATCCAGCCTGATAGAAATGTTTTTGTATTTTATTCGTCAGGGGAAATTATTACCTTTGCTGTACAGCAAAAAGTATATAACACTCAGGATGAATTTTAAAGATACCATCATAATTACCGTGAGCTATACGGTAAAAATGTATGTACCGCTAAAAATTATGTACCCTAAACATTCAATATAATAATCGACACAATCTCCCAGGATTATCTTTGCTTTTACGGTAGAAATAAATGTGATCCTTTTCGATTTCCATCTGGTAAGTAATATACATTCTGAATTACTGAATGGTTAGTTAAGATAAACGTAATCTGATCTAATTAATGCAGTACAGTGACCCGTGCAACTGAAAGTGAGTCGATGTCGAGTAGAGTGTACTAATAAAGTACAAGCGTTTAAAACCTATAACGCTACCATCCACAAGGGTTGATTTTCACATTATGCATCATTAAATTAGGAAGTTTCAAATGTTAATGTATAATATTTAATTATAATGCTTGATAACCTATTCCAACAAAACGATCAGATAATACGTAATAGAGGTCCTCGATGCGTTGATAAAAAATGTCTTTCATTGAATTTGGGTATGGCGTACAAAATGATTAAAAAATCCACTCGAATCATAGAATTGTTCTGTTCTCTGTTGGATTGTAATTTTTTAAAGCTTCGTTATACATACTTGGTTGCCCGTAAGATAAACGGGCTGAATTTTTTAAATATTTGATCCATACAAAAATATACGATTGTTGCGATTTTCTCTACTTTTCAAAATAAATTAAAATTAGCCCTTTACCCAGCAAATATTTCAAACGTTCATCATTACAATCTTGAAAACAATATTGTTGAGCGAGTAGAGATCTTTTGGGAAAAATAAAAATTGAACGAAAAACAAAGACGTCTTCGTGATTAAATCCAGCAATCAATAACCCACGGTGTACGCAACAAAATCAATCTCGCGTGCACTTCACGTGCGCAAAATCAGCGCCAATGGCGCAGGACGACGGTGATTGCGAGGAGGAGTGAGAGGGAGACAACAAGCAGGGAGTATATACGTGCATACAAACACCCAGTAAGGAAAAATAGAGAGGGAGAGAGAGGGCTCGACTGATCATGGGTACAAAAGGCGCAGGCGCACTTAACGTACGCCCCGCCCTCGCAAGCTCTCGCGAGGAGGAGCAAGCCGCGAACGAGCCACTCGCGATCGGGGACTCTTTCACCTGCAGCGCGCTTGACCCCTTCCCCCTCTCACCTACACCTTCGTCCCTCTCCTTCTCTCTCCTCGGCCTCGCCACATATATAACATGTCCTTCTGCCAGTGTACAGTTGCAAATATAGGTGTAGGACATGTGTTTGTGTGTGTGTGTGTGTGTGACGTTGGTAATAAATGTCGGAGAGCCCCCTCCCCTTTCGCTACTAGCATGCGTTATATGCACATTGCACTGACCGCTCGCACGTATATCCACGTGTATTATGCACACCTTCGCTCGTTACTCCACCCCCAATTTTTTTTTCCGGTTCAGCCCGACGATGACGCTCCGCTGGCCGAAAGATCAGTATACCACCGCGAGTACTACCGCCACTTTTTTTATAATACTCAGCCTCGTTTATGCAAATCCCCCATTTCAGCCCCTCTGCTTCCACACTTGGCGATTATAATCCTCGCGTTTTCGGCTCTGATAATAACACGGGAACGCGAGGGCTTGCGCGCGCCAGTGGATTTTTTCGAAAATCTTTCGGGCGTTATTTTCTCTCGACGGGCTACTTTTTTTATTTTACAAGCCCGTAAGTAGATAAGTCGATCGGCTTAGTGCGGCCAAACGGCTCTCGAAACTCGCGGTATTTCGGTGGATAATAGTTATTTCAGAGACGAAGCGCGGTGGAGCTTTTTGGAGAAAAATAATTTTCAAACGCAAAGTTGATATTCAGTTTTTGATCCTCCTCAACGCTGATTCCAAGGTTATTCTGGTAATACGCTCGAAGAGCCTGTTATAATTCTTATCTTTTTATGAAACGCGTAACAGTTAACAGTGTAGTATTAATAAAAATAACAACCGAATTAATGATCCATCGACTATTCCATAAGCACTTCCGATCATCACAAGATTTTTTTAATCAATCGATTCACAAACGAAGACTATGGAGCGTCAAACATATTTATCACATATTTAACTCGCAAGGGTGATCGGTACGTAACGAAATGTTTAATATCATTGAGCCTAAATAATCATTCGACTGGATATAGAGTTAAATGATGGATCGATTTGTTTTTTCATGAAACGCTAACTTTCTTGCAATTTGAAAACTTACGGTAAATTAAATGACACGCCTGAATTCGAACATAACGTACAATACCGCACGATCAAACTGCAAAATATACGAAGAAAGAAGGATCGTCAAAAAATAAAGATCCCCGAGTCGGTTCGCCAGAGTATTGAAATGTATTGTGCTCCGGCAGGAATTAATTACGACGACGACGTCGGGGAAGGAAGCCTTGCCGAGAGTACAGAAACAGTACACTTTGATGTCACCGGTCGGGGGCTTCCCGCGACGCGGGACACAGTAGAGAGAGCACGTAAGGTCCAAGGTAATCGACCGACTCCCGCCCGTCTCGGTCGACCCCGCGCTCGTGCGTGACCGCGGCTCCTCGATCGCTCGAAACGAGAGGATCGCGGCACCCCCGCCCACGACGGTCCGCGAACGCTTGCGATCGATCCGATTGGACGAGAGCAGGAGAGGATGATTTTTCTTTTGAACTCGGACGTATCGGGGCAACGAGGTGGACTAAAAAAATAATTGTTCAGTTCAAGGAGGTACGTCGAGTGGATCTTAAAAAAATATTCGACACGTATTTTTTCTCTTCTCGTCCTTCTGGATATTAACAAAAACTAACGGAGACAGAGGTGCTCGATTCTTAACTGTGAATAATGAAAACTCGATGATTTCTTCATCCACCCTCGTGGACAGAGTAGAGTATAGATTTTTCCGTCCAGCATGCACGCCCCCCGAGTAACAGGTATACATATGTACGTAAACGATTCGCTCGAAAAAGAGATGTAAAAACCATCAGTATACTATTTATACGTAGCACACGCAGAGAGAGCGAGACAGAGCCGGCGTTCGGAGTTCTGTTATTTTTAGAGAAAAAATGATTGATGGTTCGCCGCAGGACAGGGGTCGTACCTGCGCGAGATCCTAATCTCGAGGGGGGGAGGAGGAGGAAAGAAAAGGGCCTCCAGACGCGAGTGTAGATGCGGGATAGATAGCGTAATGATATGCCGCCACGAAAGAATGGACGGTGGAAACAAAAAAAAAAAAAAAAAAAAAAAAGGGAGAGGGTGAAATAAAAAAAAAAAAAAAAAAAAAAAAAAAAAAAAAAAAAAAAAAAAAAAAAAGTGAGAGGGAGAAATAACGTCGAGGGCCGGCCGGCTCGCTCGCCCGCTGTTTCTCAAATCAATAAAACAAATATAGGCAGCGCGCGTCTGCGTGTGTATACATATATATATGCGTTTGTGTGTGTACTTATATGCACGTTATAAAACATTTAAGCCGTGTTTACCGAGTTAACGTTGGTGAAGTTTCTAACGGGACGCGTGGCGCATGCACATCATACACGGGTTCGAGCAGCACCTGTACAGGGTAGGTAGGTACACTTATCTGCAGCATATTTGGTTCGCATGCTCGTAAAGTATGCATGGCAAACGGACTCTTTCGCGTCTGGACGTGTGGATTGAAAGTAAAATTTTGTAGATCCAAAAAAACGTTTATTCGAATACAAGCGAGTGAATATACATTCGAATCGATGAATATTCATTATAATGGAATAAATAATTTTCCCAAAACGAAGATTTCGTAGATTCAAACGAATGATCATATGGATAAACGTTTATTCGGATTGACGAAATTTGACAGTGTTTTTTCCTCAAACTCCGAGGATGAGTTGTAAATGTACGTGCATACTTTTTATCATACCGTCCGCATGATTCAGAAAGCACGTCTCCGACGATAATTGTATACAGACTCCCGACTATTTTCCATTCGGACGTTCTCTCAACTTTTTTTTGGGGAGGACCTCGTTTATAGAATCCTTGCCAAGGCTTTAAGGGGCTAATGCACAGAGGGAGAGCTCCTCGTGAGCTCCGCAGCTCCCCGGCCGGCTCTTGACTCAAAAGTGTAAAATACGTTGCCGAATGCCTTTGTTCGGGCAAAACAAAAGGCACACTCGCGCACCGCTTGGCTTCCGCCCGGAAAATCCTAACTGCTGGGGGTCTCTGTAGTCTGTACCCATAACGTCGGCAGAGGAGCGCGCACGTGTGCATGTGTACGTAGGGTATATGTACGGAGAGCGCTAAGCTCGCGATGTCACGGACTTCCCGGCAAACTACTAAACCGCGTCGAGGCAAAGTCTGGCGAAGCCACAATAGGCGGCGGGACTGAACTTTCGGGTTTTTCCTGCCCTTTTTTTTTTTTTTTTTTTTTTTTTTCGGAAAATTGCTCGCGCCCGCTACTGCAAGGGTGGACCGGACTCCGATCCGCGGGTCGACTGCATACACATTTTGTTTTAATTCGTTATTTTTTATTTGTAGTTTAAAGTTGTATGAAAAAAAAATGCTGACAATAATACCCCTAATGATTAATTTCACTAGGTCTTTTGACGGGTAGTTTATTTAAGATGACATTGTCCTTTAAATCATACAAGTTCGAACCAAATTTTGGGGTAGCTTCGCAAACGAGCTCTCTACCGACTACACTAACCACTCGGCACTATGAGAGCGTCTGTTTTACAATCAAGAGTAGTAAGACCTTATTATTCAACTGTTCAAAGTCGATAAAATTTGCATTGTAGTTTCAATGTTGATTTTTTCTTCACGCCCGTTTTCACCGTAATAATCATTCACTTGAGCCACCTTGCATTTGTCTTGGACGTTACTATATTATCACGACCAAATTGTTTCCAAGCACACAACGCGCATGCCAAAACAAACATTCAATTTTCAATTTTTTTAAGAACAAAGTACTTCTTCCTCATACCCATGACACACATAACATGCGAAAAGTGACCCAAGCTGAGGGGGGTCGAGGGAGGGAGATAGATTTATACGCGGATAACGAGGCTCACGGGAGCGGAAGAAGGAGAAGCAGGACTTTTTACCGAGGAGCGCCGAGCGGAGGAGAGGCAGAAGAACAATGGCATTCATAAAGAGAGAGAGAGCGAGATGTATATAAGGGGGTGTATGTGCTGCCGGCCAGGATGAGCCGGGCGACGTCGCGCGCGGGGGTAGGGAAAATCCGGCGCGCAAGGCTTCCTCCTTCCAAGTGTCCGGCAGTATTATACGTACGTATACATATATACTTATACACAGGGTGGCCCGGGAAAATAATTACCCTGTTCAAACGTTCCGCCCCGTACGTATATGTATATATAGGTATACACGCGTGTGCGCGCTCGGCCGTGATTTGCATGATAATGACGTGGCCCTCCCCCTCGCCCCGAACCCTTGAAAAAATCATTCCTCAAACAATTACCACACCTATTTCTCCGACTCGGCGCTCTAAAAGCCGGGAAAGTTCCTCTGAATGTCTCCACGCGGGCTCCCGAATAATGCCCGGGATATGTATATATTATGCGCGCCGGCCTTAATCTCGGCCCGGGGAAAAACCCGGGTTGTGGGTACAGGTACTTACGGTCCGACGGGCCATTATCATATTCCAGTCATTGTGCGACTTACTTTGGCTGTTTTATGTTATACGCACATGTACGAGAGTATATATGCGTCGTTCCCCGTTCGCGTTGGCGAATGTTGATTCATCAGATGGATAAGGTAATAATAATGCCTGTATGGCAGACTGTTTCTCATTTCGCGCGGAAAAAGGTCCGAGGGGAAAAGCTTGTCGGCTGAGCTGTGGCTAAATCATGGGAAAGATGTGGTTAGGAGGATGAAACTATCATAATTACTGTCTCTAAAAATTTTAGTCGAAACTGTCCGTCCAAATAATATATGTCGGATGGTAGAGATAAGGGTTTATAATTCAGCGGTACTGGGTAATTCGAGTCTTAAACTGAAAATTGCACTGAATCATTATGTGTTAAGGGCAGTAAAGTAGCTGAAAACTTGGTTACGTAACAAATAAATTATTTTCAATAGTCTTGATTTTCATAAACGTGAAGGTACAGTGTACCGAAACAGCTGTAAAGAAGTTATTTAAATAAAACGTTTATGAAAATCAAGTAAAACGTTATAGTTTTATTTAACATTCCAAAGTAAATGAATTGTTGCAAAACTATTGTCATTTATTAGAATTGAGTAGTTTTTTGTTGGATTTTTTTTATCAGAGTGACGCAATTGTTCATTTTTCTAAAAATTATTTGATGTGATAAAGATATTAATACGTTCAAGAAAAGCATCCAACTAGAGTTATTTGGAGAAATAAATATGAAGGAACGATTGCATTGAACGCATTATTATTATTGTAATACATACTGATAGAGCATGCAAGTAAAACGTACGTGAGATCTTTATTCTTATTTTTTGTGACTCAGAAAATTAATCCAAGTTCATAATTACCTTCTTAAATACGCGTAATTTATCTATTTTCCGAAAAACCATTATTGCAAAATAATACAATCATTTCCGAATGTCTGCACAATCATGATTCCCGATCACGTCTCTATAAATCATTCAAATTTTCGTCAATGAACAGTTGAAACAGAGTATCTATAAAGTTTTCGCGAACTGCTTAATCATATAAGGGTGATTGCCAAAAAGTTGATTTTAGTGCGTCTTTAGTCCTTTAATTGTTATTAAATGATGATATTTATTTTTAAAAAATTACGCAGCATTGTCTTAACATAAGTCGCATACTATCAAATTTATGTAATTTATATTAATTTTCCTACTTCGCGCGTTTTTGAGAGGCTGGTGCGCCCTCGGTAGGAAAAACAGTGTCCGCCACTCAAGTGCGATCCAACCAGGGCTACGTTGCGGACCCTCGGGCCGCAAA
>JAPYYV010016253.1:0-12508 GCA_030522625.1 Copidosoma aretas
CCCCCCCCCCCCCCCCCTCACTCACCTACTTTTCGCTTACGGAACGTTACACGTACCTATACACCCACACACATACACACACAGTACAAAAGACGTCGCTGCGTCGACGACTGCGACGACGAGGCGTTGATGCAGGAATAGCTTCGCGCATTTGATTTGTATGGAAATGGCATCGCGGTCGCGCTCCGAGGGCTGCCTCATTGTGTACACACAATCGCTCGCTCCTTGCTCCTCGGCGAGGGAGGGGGGGGGGGGGGGGAAAAAAAGGGCGGGGTTGGGGGGTTTTGCCCGGGATTTTTTTTGCGGGGATATATATTTATAAGAGGGCCCGGTTTAAGGGCCCTCGGGGGGGTGGCGGTCGCTCGCGCCTCGCGGGCGAATCGTGCAGCGATCCTCCTGTCTTTGACGGGTATTAGCGTAAATTTGGTTAGTATAGCCGGGACTCTTTTGTCCGTGGGTTGTTGGGTTATCCGGAGTAGAGTAGAGTTGTATTCGGCTAAGGGCCCAGAATAGCCTTGACAATGAAATTACAATAAAGCTGCGTGGCAGCTAACAAGTGAATATACATACTCGTATAATCAAAAAGGCTTGTACTAAATGTACCATAACATGAATAAATTATTAAAAATATTGGAAATGATAATAATAATAATAATACACGAACATACACTTCATCGTAAAATAGTTTGGTAGAAATATATGAAAGAATGCACTAATTTCACTGAAAAGATTAAACTCGAGACGACGGGTGAGGGGGAAAGATAGTCACTTTTTGTGGATAGAGCTTTAGGTTCGTTATTTGCGGGTGTCGTGCTCCTTTTAAAATTCCACGGGCGTATACTGGTCGTATCGGGATTGAATGTAAACGAAGTAGATAAGCGTGTCATTACATTTTTTTTTGGTCTGGTCAGAAGTTGTTTTATCAAGGGGGAGGATAAAAATCCGTTTACTTTGCTAAGTAAATAAGCTGTCTCTTTACTACATAAAAATCTGAATCAGCGTGAAAACAATGGAATAGTAGTATTATTTTAGAATATATGCTCCTTAACTATAAGTATCACCACGAGTACCTGATTCCTTGCGAATATTGAACTATTAATTTCAGTTGATAATCAGGTCTATTTTTTACTATTATATCATACATATTTGCACATTATAGATTAATTTTTTTTTTTCATTTCAAAATTATCTCCAACATTTTATTGTTTCTAATAGTATATTATAAAAGTTTCGGTATTCCCGTATTCGTCCCCCCAAATCATAAAAATGTCCCCGAGTCATCAATTAAGTGTTCTTTATAATCTATCATTGAATTTGTCCCTGATGCGTTATTAAGGTGTTCCCTTATATGTTACCAAATTCGTCCCTGGATTATTATAGCTTTCTTGTATCCCTCGTACTAAATGCGTCCCCGTTATAATCATATCATTTCCGTCGCACCCAGCACTGTAATCTTTTGGTCAAGACCTTCTGGAAGGTGTATGAATTCTGCCTTTCTCGGCTATACTCAATTCCATCTTCACAACTGTAAAGAATATTTAGCAGCTCGTCCAGTAAAGAACTGAAAACAGTATACTGATGAGTCTTGCGTGCGTTAAACCGAGAGTTACATATATGTAAACATATACAAACCGAGTAAACTCATCATATGCGTATAAAGTATGAATAGATGGAACAAAATTTAGTAGGCTGGAACGTCAAATTGTTTGAAACAAGATTCCCAACCATATTGAACACGCGTAGCTTTAAGCTCGAGGTCTCACACCTCGAAATTGGGCGACTCAGCGTTCAGTACTTATTGAAATCCTAGTGATCGAAAAATTGCACGTTCTAGTTTTCAAAGCACGATCTATTTCGTACGGCTTGATAACAACAACGAGCCTCTGTTTACCGGGACGAATTCAACACTATTTAATAAATAAATGGGGATGAATTCGATAAGGGATAAGGGGATGTCTTGGTGACCTGGGGACGAGATTGGAGAACACTTTAATGATCCAGGAACGAATTTGGTAAGTGATGCAATCACGATAGGGACGAATTCGAAGACGCTCAAATCCATACGATAAAAGTCAATTATTATATGCCGTCATTAAATTCTACTTAGTTAAATTTTTTAAAAAGAATTTAAGACATTTACAATGTGATTCTTTAATCTACTATTTGAAGAATTCACTGTGATATTGACTATTTCAAAATATGTGTTTCTGTTATAATATTACCTATTAAGAAATACGAAAATTCAAGATTTGTAGACATGTGGCCAAATTTTTTAAGACAAGTCTCGTGCTCGATATTCAAGCTATATGCTTTTCTTTGTTTTAAATAGATTTGTCAAGATACAAGTTGAAAGAACAGTATAAAGAAAAAAAATTTCTCTGTGCGAAACCTTGAATATGAAATGGCGCCCCTGAAAACAAGTTCATTTCGCGCTTTTATCGGCAACGAGCTTTTTTTTCCAGCTCCCCCCGATGATCGCACATTCATACGAAAAGTTCCAAAGTAATTTCGGAGCTCTGCTTCGTAGCAGAGCCGTTAGCCTACTGCGTTACAGGAGCACAGTACAAGGTAGTACGAGGGCAACACATTTAAGTTTCAAGCACTGCAGGGACGCGAAGGTGGGATATAACAACGACGACGACAGCGGCAGCACTATAGTGTCTCGATGTAAATCAATGCTCCGCAATACCGGCCGAACTAAAAACATAAATTTCGCTCAACTTCGGTAATGCACTTTACTTTCCTCGCTCGGAAACCTGATCCTTGAGTTTTCCCTTCGTCTCCTTCTCCTCTGTCATGTTTCCGCTGACATTTTGCTTCTGCTGGAAAGCTTTTGTTCGTGCAGAGCAGTAATTGACACGCCAGTGGATACAAATAATGATACGAGACGGGATGGGTGTTGGATGCTTTATTCGACGCAAAAGAATGTGTGTACACTTAAACGTATCATTTATTATATCGTATGAGAAACACACTCTCAAAGTACAAAAAAGCTAATTGCTACGATAAATATTTACCGAAAATGTCATTGTTTTATTCATCACTGTCGATAATTTGTCGCTGAGTATTTCAAATTCAAATTATGATACGAAACGTATACAATAATTAAAGTTCGGAGTACATCACGTATAATTTTGTAGTATTCGTGCATAACATAGAGTACTCTTGATGATGCAATTTTTTTCATCCTGGAACTATCTTGGTTTAATTCATAGGTACTATTCTAAATAAAACAGTTTTTTTAGAAATTTTTTATGAAAGGTACGCACATAATTGAGCTTTCTAACCGGTAGTTTGGTCATTTAATTTTATTTAATCGGTGTTTGAAAAAAAGCTAATAAATGTAAATCAATCACGAGGCTAGTGCTATTTTTACAATAATAAAATATTCATCGATGGGTAAATGGTATATTTACAATCTGTAAAAATTTTCAAGTCCCTGTATCAACGCACAGTCAAGTTCTATCTCAGAAATACGTACGCTAAAATTAAAAACCTTAAATAGTAATAATAGTAATAATAATAATAATAATAATAATAATAATAGTGATAATGATGATAAATAAACCTCGATGATTCACCGTCAAACCTTGCGATCGCTCTGATCCCTGAAATAAAAAAATTTTCCAAACCAACGCTCTTACTAAAACCGCGATTCCCACGACGCACGATTGAAAAAAGAAATCCCTCGCCGCATCAGTATAATATACCTATACAGACGACACTGACTCGCGTCGTCGTCGTCCGTTCCGCCCCGTCGCGCACCAGCATCAGAGATAAAAAAAAAAGAGAGAGAGAGAGCCGAGGGGTCTGGGGGGAGTTGGTCGGCTTGTCGCGATCGGCGTCCGGCTTCGTCGAGGACTCGGGCCGCTCGTAGAGATAGCTCGTCCCCCGCGAGCCACCAGGAGCTGCGGTGCTGTCGTAAAAGTAATCCCTGGGCCGATAGAACCTAATAAGTACAGAGGGGTTTATTTAGTCCGTGGGCCACTGCAGCTCAACAACAGTAATTGTCAAGCGATGAAACGCTTGGAAATCTTTGTCAAAAGTACGCGCTTCGAGGTAAAATTTGAGCCCCGGTGAGTCGAACACAACGCAGTGACAACTGAGTTAACGTGCGTTGTTGAAAAACGTTTTCTCTGCGAACTTTAGAAATTTCTTGACTCTAGAATGACGAACATTTTACGAGGTATATCTTTTCTGATGAAGAAAAAAAACTTCCCGCCGATCTCGATCAGCCCCGGGTGATCTTCCACACGACTTACCCGGCGTCGCGGTCCCGGTCGCGCTCGCGGTTCGCGTCCCTCCAGCTGTCCCGGGCGCCGCCGCCGCCGTTCCCGCCCGAGTAGTTCCAGGCGCTGGCGTAGGCCGGTCTATCGGCTCCGCCGCCGGCGTTAACGGCCCAGCCACCAGCCCCGCCTCCGTCCGATACACCCACGCCGTAGTAGGTCCGGTGGTCCGGGGGGGAGCCTCGGCCGCCGACTGCGTTGCCTCCGTAGCGATCGTACCTGCGAATAATAGTTTGATGATGATGATGGTGATGTGAGCTTGAATCGTGAACACTGGGAGTGACGGCTGATTGGGCTTCGAAAGCTCTGGGGGTGACCATGGGAATTTAAATCGTTTGGACTGTTTGCGGGAGAACCTGCTTGTATTCACTTATCATTCATTCAGCTATTAAATTATTCCTGATTCGCTTGTTTGCCCGTTTTCCAGTTCGATCGTACGGAGAGTCTGAAATGATCGATGGGCAACGAATCTCGGGATATTTCAAGCTCGCGAGGGCAATGCCCCGAAAACCCTGGCGGATCGTAAGTACATCTTTGTGCAATGTATGAATAACTTTGTGACGTGAATAAACAAACGTGGTAAAAATAAGCAGCTCAGAACATCCACATCGCGCCTATTATTTCGACCGAGTTGTCGTTGACATTTGATACAGAAATATAAGTATAAGTGTGAAGCGTCAATTGTGCCTACCGCTCCCTGCGCGTAGCAATAATAATCCAACGCGTGGGACTCCCACCGTGCCCACTTGGCCGTGCATCATTGACCAAAGAAGACCTAGAGGATATAACTTTGGAGGGGGACCGCTGCACGTACACCAGGCGCTGGCACGAGAGGACTTTTTACTCCGTCGGGTTTTGATCGACCACTGTATGTAGATACAACTTTGTACCTGGTCAAGGGTACCGGAGGCAATGCCACCTGACAATAATAAGCTCACCTGTCGTCGTAGACGGGTCTCCGGTAGCCGTTCCTCTCGTACGGGTCGTAGCGGTCGAAGCGATCGTAGCCCCTGCCGTCGTAGCGCCCGTAGTTCCGGTTCCCGTTGTACCGGTCGTACCTCGACGGCGCGTACTCGTCGTAGGCCGGCGGCGGCGACGGCGGCGACTGCGGTTGTCTCCGGGACGATGGTGGCCCGTACCTGTCGTACCGGTCGTCGTAGGGATAGCGCGCGTCGAGGTTGTCGTAGCCGTTGCCGCGCTCGTAGCTGCGGTCGTAGGGCCGCTCGATCGGGCGCTCCAGGGGACGGTCGAGGAGCGAGGGCCGCTCGATCAGGGGACGGTCGATCGGGACCGGGCGCTCGACCGGACGCGGGTAGTAGCGGTCCCGCTCGTAGGGATCGTACCTGCGTGTCGCGCGGTGCGTCGTTGACGTTTTATGGATTTTGCGGTGCGGTTTTTTTTGGGGCTCACCTGTCGTTGTACATCGGCGACCGGTAAACTTCGTTCCTCCCGTAGGGATCGTAGCGGTCGTAATCGTAGGCCGGAGCTTTCGCCCGGTCGTAGTAGTCGTAGCGCTCCCGGTTCCTCCGCTCCTCGTACTCGTCGTCGTAGTAGTCGTACTTTTGTCTCTGCCTCCATCTCGCTGAGTACGGACTGAGGAAATGCGATCGTCTTAGACTCATACGCACGATCCCACTACTCGCGATTCATTGAGATGAGAAGAGCCGATCCCCTCGAAATTTCAGTTCTTACCGTTTGCATTGTTGTACCAAAGTGTCGGAGTAAAACAATCTCCTTGGAGTTTTTAACAATCGCAACCTCGCGTCATTTGTACAGCGTTATAAAGATAAGGGCGTCGGTGGTCGGATAAAAAATAGTAGTTTTCGTCACGAATGTGCATCTCTCCAGGGCGGTCCCTGGACTGTTGGAACCCCCCTGGTCGGATGCACATGAGTGGCGAACGCTGGTTTTTCTACCGAGGGTGTACCAGGGTTTGCAAATGTGTCCGAGGTAGGAAAAATAGCTTTTCAAATTTCGCGGGGCACGAATATCTTTCCGTCTAGTGTACAACAGTAATTTATTAATTTTCCAAATAAGTATTGTAAATTATCGTCAGTTGACACTCAAATAACCTAAAAAATCTTTAAATCACGAAACTGACAGAGAAGTTCGAATGATTTCAACTAAATGCAAAAAGTTGAGAACTATATAGATATATATTATACTAAAAGCATTGGACATTATTGAAAAATTCAGATATCTTTTAAACTGGACGCGACATGTTTCTAATTTTTTACTGTATGAATAGTATTTGTATGTCTTATATTACAGTCTTGTTTTTGAAACAATCGTAAGAAAATTTGTGCAGTTATTCAAGAAAGCACGTATTTCCAAATTGCTTGCTCGTAAGATACCGCGTTAAAACATGTGAATCAAAAATTAAATATCTCGGAAACGGCACGCCAAATCTTTATGAAATTAATGTATGGCAGTGTTTACGACTTATAACGTCTGAAGTTTCAACGTTTTCGCAAGAAAATAACTTTTTGCATGAACTGCCTTAATTTATTACTGGTACTGTAATAAAAATACTGACTCACAGGAGATACATCAAGTCATCGATCCATCCGAGAGTACGAGTCCCGTTAGATGGCTCTGACAATAACTTTGACGAAAGTTATACCAACATCTGTATGTTTTGTATGGTTCCGAGTTATCAGCATCAGAGCCATCTAACGGGACTCGTACTCTCGGATACCAAATAAAAACAAGTATCAGAGTCGTTAAATTAGCAATCTGCCATCTCCCCTCGTTAAATCCGACCGTGGAACACTGAACGAATATCGGAACGAGGGAAAAAAACGCGCCACCTCTATATAGGAACAGTGATCCGGCTCTGCGCTACGACGAATCCATAAATCAGCGGATCGCGGACGGATCCCACCCATCGACTCCCCGAATCCCTCGGAAGAAAACAATCTCCCTCGCTTCCCCAAAGATCGATGGGGTCAACCCCCCCCGCCACATAATAATATGATGCGCGGTATACGTACTCCCGATCAGCAGCCGTCTGGTGGGCGGCCACGGTCTGAGCGGCCTTGCTCGGATCGCAGGTGATGCACCTCGACTCGTAGTACGCGGCGTCCCGGTTATCTAGCAGCGGGTCCGCCCGCGAGACCGGCGGTCCCTCGTCGGCGTACCTGACCCCGGCGCCGCCGCCGCTGGCGTAGTAGTCCGAGCGGGCCTGGCGCAGGAGCGCCCCCAGTGTCGTCGTGGCCGCCGCGGGCGGTACCCCCGGGCTCGTCGAGGTCTCCTCCTCGTCCTCGCCGCCGAGGCTGGGCTGGGCCGTCGTCGTCGTCGCTGACGCCGCCAGCGCCGCGACCACCGCCAGCAGCAACGGGGCTGCCCTTCGTAGCATCTGCGACGGACGGAGCGGTGGGCATTTTTTGTTGTTGTTGTGAATATATAGTACAAAAGGAAGATCACAGGGGTGAAATTCATTCGGCGCATGGGGTCGGAAAAAGTCCCGCACGCGCGGGAACGCAAGTACAGAAATTGGCGGGACAATCGTACAGCCAAAGTTGCGGATTGAATAGCTGCCGAAACTTTGGATCATTGAGAAACGATTCTGTGATTGCCATAGGACAAAGCTCTTGCCTATGCATGACTCTATGAGCTCATCGAGTATACGAAAAGCAATGGTGCCCGATGCCAAAAATGGATACAATGGTGCTATCAACCATATATTACGCCGAGATGGTCTTTCCGTTTGATTAGATTCCGTAAGCGTCATGGATATTCTCTGTTTTCTCAGAAAATCATCATCATGACACGTATCTTCTACTTGGTTAAAAAGTGGCCTTGTGAGTAACACCTCCGGCTCGTTCGATAACGTATCTCATTATCATCACAGTCAGCAGACTCCTGCGATATGAAATGCAAGGACTTTATTGTTCACTAATCAATATCACTTTTGTCCGACCCGATGAAGACGTGACAATTAAATTAAGTAATCCAAGGAGCTGTGATAAACTTGCCAAGTCATTAAATCGTAAGCGACGCAAAAAAGCGATTTAGCGAGAAATAGGTGTATCTGACTTTTCAAAGTCTAATGGTATAACTAATGCGACTGTATGATTTTCATTCACGCGATATTCGGCTTATCGTTGGACGTCAGAGTCATTACATTTTTTCTGACTGATGAGAGCTGGGTATTCATGGCACTCCTTGCTTTTCAACGATACCGGGAATTTTTTCCAATGTATTTTCCTTTGTAGTTTTACGGTATTCATTCATCTTTTGAATCAGAATTTTTTTCTACCTTTTTGAAATCGAGTATATTTCAATTGAAATAACGCGTGATTCAAACACTGTACAATGTATGCACGTACTCGATATTAAATTTCTTTCCCTATGTGTATTTTGCGCGAATACATACATCCATGGAATACAAACTTTTTTCCTGCGCTGCGCCGAGAATGTAATTAAAACGATGCTCTTTCAACCCACTCTGCGCAATTGAACAAGGGAAGCTGTATGTTTACATGTACGTGTATGAGTACATGCAAACCGGAAAATATTCATTCTCGTCCTTTGTTGCTCTTTTTACTTGTGCATTACTCGTGATTTAGTTACACGCGAACCATCCATTTTTGCATTGTTCCGTGGAAATAGCCGCGCGAATCGGTATTTGCACGGCAGCTATTCAATTTCGTCATGCGTTCAATTTGAAAAATTTGCCTGCCGTCCGATTGCCTTGGAAAATGTTTAATTGGATCGATGCGAGCTGCAAAAATAACCACTTTGGAATGCTTTTGTTCCAATTTCGAATAAAACGAAAAAATATGATTGATTAAAAATTTTCAAATCAGCACAAGTGGATAACACAAAAAAGAAATGTACACGTGGAAATATTGTAATCAAAAGGGGCTGGTCATACGAAAAATCAAATCCATCCCGGCGTTATTTCGTTCTCGCGATTAAATTTATTCCGGAGAGAGAGTCGCACTCGTCGAAACAGTAAAATTAGAGACACAACTCGATTAGGCAGATTGCGAGCGCGCTCGTGAAAATCGGGCAACAGTTTAAAGCGATTGTCAATTTCAGCCCGAACCCTATGCCCCGAAACTACGGCGCGGAAATTCCCGGGCAACAGTCGACCCCCGCGGAACTAAACGGCGGAGCCGCACAAAAAGGCCCTCCCGGACCCGCGCGCGGGACAAAAAATACGACGGTACGCAACAGCTCGGCCCCGGCGCGCGCGGCGTTTCCTCCGCCTCCGGCTAATGGGCGGCTTAATCGGCTTAGCTCCGCGGGCGCGGAAAATCTCGAGCGCTCGACTGTAATTTGGCGTTTAATTGAAAGGCCAAATTTTCTTCATCACGACGTTGGCCGCGCGCGCGCGCGCGCCGCCCGGACTTTTTAGCGCAAGCGCGTTATAATGTATCCTGCAAACGGCAAATTAAAAGCGCCTGGTTGAAACGTCGCGAATCAGCGCGTCTGCGCGTCGTCGTTGAGCTAACCCCCGCCGCCGACCGTCGGTTAATAATGAAATGCATAATGCATGCGGGAGGGGCTCCTCCGCCCCTAACTCCTGCCCGATTCGGGTCGGACCCCCGGAATTATGTTGTTCCGAGATGGACGCCGCGCCGCTCAGGATGGGGGAAGGGGGGAGGGCGCAGTTAACTCGAGCTGGTCCACAGCAGGCACGTGAATATACCTATATATACATGTATACGTATACGGACTGCTGGCCAACGATGCGCGACACGACGGCCCCATAGTCCGCAGCGCCGATTGTCCCGTACGACCATTGACTAGCCCGTGATTGATCGACGCACGAGCGGAACGGATTATTCTCCGCGCGGATCGATGGATTTTTTCATCACCCGTGCCTTTATTAACTCGGTTGATCCGATCGTCGTCCCGTCCATCGGAAAACTCGTCCAACGCTGATCAGGAACACGGGGAGGAAAAAGCACCCCCCTCGCTCTGCTTTCCTTTCATTTGCGCGTCTCGCCTGGCCGTTTCTCCCATCGAGCGCCGGTGCTCGAGCAGATTGCCCGGAGGACGAGGCGGGCGGCACCGAATTTAAAATGCAAATTCGGGCCCGCGCCCCGCCGCGAACCGAAAAGCTGCGCCGTGTAATTTTCCGCGATCGAGTTTGCCGCTGCCGCGTACGCGTCGCCGGTGTCGTAAAATCGCACCCCTTGACTGTACTTGCCGGCGCGTGTAATTGTGTGTACTTAGGGGTCGAGCCGCGGCGAGCGCGGTCCGTTTATTTTTAAATTTGAATTCGATCGGCCGGCCGCTGCTTACGGGTGATGTCGGGACGTTGCTTTTTTATTTTCACCTCTTTCGCCGATGATGATTCTGACTTTTGATCGCGCGCGCGTGGGGCAGGAGAATTATTTTTTGCATATCCGGGACGTTTGGACTGCGCGTGTATTATCAAAAAATAGAGCGCACACCTCGAGATGCAACAGAAAAATGGCTCTCTCTCCCATTCGCAGCGAGCCGAGACTTTACTTGCAGTTTAACCATCACCGGAAGAGTCTCCCTGCGCAACAGCGTGTAAGGAGACATCGCGTGAAGCTACGACATCATGATATTATGTATCCCCTGCCTCGTCCACCTCTTCCTGCGCTCTTATGAATTTTTCCGCCACCCTGAATTTACTTCCCTGCTCTCTGTGCTCGGACCGGACGAGCTATTTGAATGTAAATGAAAAAATTTTTCGAAATTCAACAACCGCGGTGAAAGGGCAGAACACGTTGTGCGAGCCGCCACCACTTAAGTATATGTATACATACGCGGTCATGTATTTTTCACGAGCGATCGAGCTCTGCCCCCGCGTACGCAGCTTCCTGGCTCCGGTGTAACTCGTCCTTTTTATTATTGTAAGAGTGTACGAGCGCGAGGAGTTTCCCTGCACTCCGAGACACTTGAGTTAAACAGCCGCCGGGGCCGGTCGAAAACCCGCGCCGTGCTTTGAAAGTTCGGTCATGTGCGCGCGAGGCGTATGCCGCAATAACAAGTCTCCGTTGGTGGGAGGGGGGGGGGGGGGCGGGGGTTCGGGGCTGAATTACTTACGGCCTTGAGGGGCATTAGGCTGCTGTTGCGTAAACAGTATTAGCCCCGGGGTCTGGGCATATTTATGAGAAAAATGTGCTTTATTACCCGGTGGAGTGCTTCTGTGAGTGAGCGTACGCGTGTGAGAACATGAGAGGATTAAATTCGTGGTGGATGGAGTAATTAGTTCACGAGAGTCTCGTGTATTTCACCATCAAGTCCCGCCCGGGAAGTGGATTTTTCTTTTCCACGGGAAATAAAACTTTACTTTTTCCTGAGTTGTGGTAAAAAATTTTTTTGAGTCTTTCGAGCAGAGTATAAAGGTGCGTACATCAAGGTAAATGAGTAAAGATAGCAATGACGAGCGTCTCGGGGGGCGCAATCAGCTATTAGTGATTTCGTAATCATTTTAGAAAGAGAGAAGAAACGAAATTAAAAAATAGATATTCAATTGCGGCTCTGTGATTGAACTGAAATGAAACAGCTTGGAGCATACGTCGGACTTATCTTTTCTTCAACACTAAGTCTTTTACACACACGTAGACAGACACAAGGCCGTTTATCCGAAAAATGAAAATGATCAATTCACAAGTATATAACAGTCTGAAAATTTTAATATTTGAGTAATAACAGTAATCAAAGTAACGGGCACAAACCTATAATAGTATATTGAAAATGGGAGGAAAGTTGAAAATAAGTGCCTTCCTAGCTTTTATTCTCATAATAAATGCGCTTATACCCATCAGTAAGTGGTTTTATAATATTGATAATAATAATAATAATAATAATAATAATATTGCTTTTGTTAATCATACTTTTAAAATTTGTTGATAATTTTAAAACATGATCACGTAAACTTTCATATTTCAAACACGCTTTATTGTTCGGAAGCTAGGTACCAAAGTGTACGCATTTTTATGTCCATACGTTATACCACGGCTGATTTCTATGTATCTTGGCATAGAGAATCCGATTTATGATGGTATCAGGCCGAATTGTTCAGACAGTAATTGTTATAAACAATTTTAGTGTAAAAAAAAATGTTTTTTCTAAATAACTTGAAAAATATTGGTTTCACAGAAAAAAGTTTGGGCCAAAGTTGTGTATTTTATATCGCCTCCAGGGCGATTTTGCGGCCCGAGGGTCCTGCGAAGCAGGCCCAAGGGTCCGCAACGTAGCCCTGGTTGGATCGCACTTGAGTGGCGGACACT
>JAPYYV010016256.1:0-10451 GCA_030522625.1 Copidosoma aretas
TTTTTTGTCTTAGTGATTCATCCAATCTCTCTCCCTCGCCTCAACCTCATGCAAACAATCCATCCTTGAAATAATCATGTATTTTAGTCAGTTAGGTTGATTGCATAATATTAGCATGATTCTCTTTAAATAAATCAAAGGCCCCTTAAAGTTGTTGCAGTCTAGAGGCTGCCTGACCTCTGGTCTCTAACCTGTCCTATTTTCTCAAAATTAGTAAAGTCTTCGGTAACCTCGTTAAGAAGCTTAATCTGCTCATTATAAAGTAATTTCGTGTGTAACAATACTACGCAACCTTTCAGAACTCTATCTGTGGTACAAATGAGCGAACTCGACTCATATAATAGACAAAATTATGAACAATTCAAGCAAATTCATCAAATATCATTAACTACAATAAAATACTATCAATACCTAATAAATTTACTTAATGCAATGGAAATGCAAAATTTTAATCATAAACGTATGAAGTCTTGAAATTACTTTGGATTTGTTGAAGTCACACAGAGAACAGGCAGACAGCAGCACACTCAAGGCCAGCAGAGCTGGCAGCCGCAAATTCACAGGCAAATGGAGCTTCAAATTTTACAGTCAACTCATTCGATTTCGCACACTGAATTTATAGAGCAGACTATAAGGATAATTAAAATATCTCATTAACACTTTATGTGTATAAAGTTTTTTAAACTTTTGAGCTCCTCTATCAGCTTAGGTACGATTAGTCGAATAATGGGAGCGTTCGATATTCATCGGTCGGTCGCTCGCTTGCTGGAAAGTATGGTAGACTAGAGTATTCTGACTCACACGCGTTTTTTGAGCATACGTTATAACACTAAAAAAAAAGAAATGTAAGAGCAAGTACAAGCAGTTATACACTAGTTCTGAAGATTTTTTAGAATGATTTTTATTGATATATAATGAAAAAAATGACGAAGTAACATGTTTGAGGTTAGCTTAGCAATTTTTATGTAAAGAGAAAACGCATCAAATACAGCGCAAAAGTCGGTGACACTCGTAAATAAACTATAATGCATTGGCACTGTATGCATAAATATTTAAAATGCATACAAAATATTTTAAAATATAAACAAGTTTTGACTAAACGTCGACAATAAAGGTAACGTCCTAAGAGAGAAAGATCCAGGGCAACGTCCTTAAATGTTTCTGCATATAGTAATCGCTTAACGAGCAATCGCTCATGTAGATATACTTATATACGAGAGATTTAAACCTTGACATGGTTAGTCAGAAGGCGAATAACTTACCGACTTGACCAGAGCGGATTACATACTGGCTGTGGAATTTCAGTCCATATGAATTGCAAGTGCCGTGTATTCTTTTTGGCACTTGATGATTGAATCTATTCCAACTTTTACTTACGTATTGACAGTATATAATTAATGTTTATTTCTAACATTAAAAAAGTGTGTTATTAAAATACAATCCATACGGTTCAAACATTTATTTATTAGTTATTAACCTAATTATCCCAGATCATTCTGTCTTTAATTTATTTTTATGCATTTTACACATAATATGTACGTATACTTATTTTATTATGAATTTTGTTCAATTTAACTCTATTATCTTGATATTGTGTAATATAAATTATAATTAGTGTAAAGCAAAAGTCTACCAAAAAGAGAAAGAAACATTGTTCCGACTGAGGGTCCATTGACCTCTAACGGCGCGCCGCGCGCCGTTTTTATATATTATAGTGGTAACGATAAGAGTTCGTACTTTTCAGTGTGCTTTGCTGCCACTAGTCTCCAGTAGTGGAAAATTAAAGGGGATACAAGAGCGCAAGGCTGGCGTAAGCTTGAAAATGGCACTTTCTTGAATTTTTTTCCCAAAACTGTGTACGATATCTCAAAAACACTTGGATAATGGGGTAACATAACACTTGGAGAATATGCAGGAATTTCTAAAGGTTAAAATGTTGTGAAATTCTGCTGTGATTTACAAAAAACATAACACCACGCTAAACTTTTAAAAATGCTAGAGAAACCTTTTGTTTCATAATGTGTTTTATTATGGAAATCAAAATGCCGCTGATTTAGAAAAACATATTGAAAAATGGCTCAGGTATTTACGATGGTTTAAGTTGAAAAATTATCTTTTTCTTGACATACCGTTAAAAATACAAAAGTTGAAATATTTTTGTTTGTTATAACACATTATGCTACTAAAAATGTGCGTATCAAAGCCGAATTACGTTCCATTGAGGCATACTTTTGGAATAAGACCTCGAAATTTCACATTAAAAAATTAATGTACGCAAATCTAAAAAATATTTTGCGAATCTGCAAAGAGGTTTTTGTTGAGTTAGTACAGAGCTATGAACTCTCGGTGTACTATCAACATTCCCTAATAACATTCTTTTACAGAAAACTAAAAATGTTTACTTGGAAAATTTGTTTTCTATGAATTTTGGTAAATATTTAATAATAAACAGTATAAAACTATTTTGCAACAAAGTTAGAAAATTTTACGGCGAAAAAGTTGGCGTCCGTAACGTTAATCGACGGGCTTTAGAAGCAAAGATACAACAAAAAAACTAAATAAAAATGTATCATTTTTTAACGAATTATTAAATAAATAAAGGCTCTTCACTTCAGAGAGCATCGAAATAATTTTTTCCGTGTTCCTGGGGATGTTTTCTGCATAAGAATTAATTGTTTTCTTTTCTACCTGAAAAAATGCAGTCAATCGTATTTTTTGCTATAATCAAACATAAAAAATTTAAAACGTGTACACTTCCCTTTTCTTAGTCCTTTAATAGGTTTCACATACTACAAAACAGTGAAAGAATTATCATACTATAATAATATATTGTATTCATAAAATTAAGTATTAATTCCTCGTTTATTGCAAAATACTAATTTTTTGATTATTGTAACTTACAAATCGTTTTCGATCTAACCAACTTGCAAATCCTTTTCGTTTCATTGTTAACAATTAATTCATCAAAGCCTCTTATTTATTGGGTTAAAAATTGATGTAGTATTAATATACCTTATGAGTTAAGTCTTAATATTTCTGCCAAATATAAACGATAGCTCGTTCCTCTAATTTATAAGGAAAATTCTTTAAGACAATAATTAACTCTTGTATACAAGATAATTTTTATTTATGTATAAGAATAACTCTACTTATGTTGGAGTGAAATTTTTTGTACGAAAATATAGGTACATAAAAATCTGTTTATAATTCAAATTTACTTATGTTTAAGTAAAAAGTTGGTTCACACATTTAAAAAGTGGCATTTTCAATGATTTGGATTCAAATAACTGCATGATCATCAATACATTTTGTCTTAGAAGAAATTTATTTCAAGCAAAACATCAATAATTTTTACCAATATATAAATAAAAGCCTTGAATTAAAAGATGCCCCATCATAAAAAAAGATTCCTTTAAGTTAAAAAAAAATTTGATCAAAAAAATTGTTCATAAATATTCAATTGTAGATAGTCATACGCAAACATAAAAAGTGTTGACGTCCACTAACTGTATTTTAACGCATGATTTAACGTTTCCGAAATTGGATTAGTCACTGATTTTAAAGGTTTTACACTATAGTTATGAAGATTTTTAGCGGCAATCATTCGATTTCTTTTTTCTTATCATTACCATTCAGTTATGTAATCAAAAGTGATCCATAAAATATCTTAGAACTATTACTCCCAAGCAAAATTTTGTTATGAAACCATTTACGTTTTTACTCATAGAAAATGTATATTTGAATATACATAGTAGGTTCTACTTTTCTAGTTTTTTCATAATTAGTAACTTTACTTTAAGCATTGTCCAGTAACAAGTTGATATTTTTCTGTAACAAAAAGTATAATGCTTGCTATTAAATACATTTCTAGACACAATGAAGTATTGACTTACGGTCATATATTTTTTTTCAAATAAGAAAAATAGTTTTACAAAGGGAATATTTTAACGCAAAGAGTAAATATGTTTGTGTTTGAAGAAAATATATTTTTAGACAAAGGCTTTACATCCTAATAGCAGTAAATACGTGATTTTGTTTGTAAAAGATATTTGATTGGGTCTATGATAACAAGAAATTATCTTGAATTACGTAATAGTATTCAGAACAAGTTATAGCTTTTTTTCTCTGTATTTCGCATACACCACAGTACAATAATGAGTTACTTATCAAAGTAGAAATAAGAATTAAAAAATTAAATAATGCATGCAAACACATTTCACGTACATTAAGTGAACTGCAAACACGCATTAAGTCAACTTTCCAAGCATTCGAAGAAAAATACTTCTTAAATCTATGCCTTAATATTCTAACTCTGATAAAGTATTAGCTAACTGTTCTATTCATAAGCATATCTGTTGATGTTCCAGATATTAGTAAATATGGAACTTGATAGTTTTTGATAGGATTAGGATTTGTTACAAATAGATGTTTTATGGTACTAGATATGGATAGAAAACTTTTTTTAAAGTCAATAGCTACTGATTTTTTGGCATGACATGAACACTTATTTTAAAAATGCTAAACAAACTTCATACTTTAGAATAAGTTTCTATAATTGTGCTGAGACTTGTGATACTCACATAAATTTTTTTATTACGAATCGATAAACAGGTAATAAACAATTTAAGATATGTATCATTTTCCCTAAAAAAACCAACAAATAGAATTTTTAAAAATCATAAAAACTGTCAAAGGTATTATTTTAATAATATTTATTTATTTATTTACTTGTTTATTTATTCACCACATAATGTACGTAAATATTAATATCAGTTAACATTTTTCTATACAATTTCTTAAGTGAGTAATTAAATTTTCATTACTAGACTATTGGAACTATAACTGATACATTCCAGCAAGGAGGCACTAAGTGTCAACATTCAAAAGTGGTAATGATAAACGACCGTAATTCATAAAACAAAGTTCAGCTGGTGTCTTACAACTACAAAATATTAAATTATTTGATCTAATAAGAGTAATAAAACAAAATTATGCTTGAGTTAGTGAACTTTTGTATAATTTACTGTAGATTTCGTGATTTGGTGCGGTTAGCACTTATTTCTAAAGTTTCTAATGTTCTGTATCATAAATCGATTACAAATACAGAGGATAATTAAATTTATGTATGATAGTAATTGACCATATTAGTTGATAAGTTATTAACTACATACAATCATACACACATTGTACATATTTTTCCGTAAAAAGAATTTTTCGCAAAAAATAATTCCATTCATATATTTTGTTACTATCTTAATATGATTATTATTACATACCATTTATCTTATCATATTTATTTTTCTTGGATTACATATCATTTTGAATAAATGTTCTGGACTGTCAAAAAATGGTACAGACACTTTTTATCTCATATCTTAATACAGCCGATGAAATTTCTTATCGTAGATAAGCATCAAATATTTATATACTTTCTTATTCTGTATAGTTGTATTGTTATAGGGCAAGTACTTGCTCTCAACCACCCTTTTCTCTCTTACTTCCACCTAGTTTTCCCTCAAATAACGTAGTCCTTCTTTTATTTTATTGCATAATTTGACAAAATAAGAATTTGTGTTGGCTCCCCTTCACTTCCCCCCGCTCCACCCGCCGCTCACACTATCTGCCCACCTGCTCCTCTTTAACTCTCAAGTAGTCTCCCCCCTACATCCTCCCAGCTCCCATTCATTGTAAAATTCATTTATTTCTTTCTGGTATTGGAATAGTTAATTTCTAAAATCCTTCCTTTACAGCCCTCTCCACACACCTACATATCTAAACCTTCTCTAGAGCGGCTAAAGTATTACGATAACAGGCTAATCTTCCCTAGAACCCCTTTTACCCTATAGCCCTCCACATAATCGAATATTTTCGAGAACGAAGAAAGTATTCCAAAAATAGGCTGATCCCTCTGAAGCCCCCCAACATATCCAAATGTTGTCGAATTCGGCCAAGTTCTTGAAGAGCAGGCTGAGCTCCATCCCGAACCTTACCGGCCTCCTACATCCCAATCTTCCCAAGAACGATAAACATCTTCCAAAAGCAGGCTGGAATTTTGATATGCATTCCAATTTATCTAAAATACTTCTTTTTAAACATTAAGTTTAGTTAACAAGTGATTAAAAATAAAAATCTAAAGCTTATTTACAACGTTCACACAATGAAAAAGTATAATCGTTCAGTTATTACACTGTAAATTTCTAATACTCCCTGTAACATATCCAGCGTTTATAAAATTTCCACACTACCTTTGAGGTATTGCTATGGCAATCTAAATTATTTTTTTTTTGCGCATGCGTGAATTTATCAAACATATTATTGAGAAAGCATTTTCTCGATAATATAAGATTATTTCACAAGAAAAATGAATTTATTAATCAAAAGAAATAATATTCAAACTGTAGTCATCGTAGAATGCACTATGCAATACGAGAAGACAAAAATCTCCTATGTACGTATCTTAAATAAAAATATCTTTTTTGTTACAGCGTACGTAAAAATAAATGTACAAATTAAAATAAATACCAAATTATTTTAATTATACATTAAATAAAACAAAAAACTTTTAAATTGTTCAGTTCTTTTTTTTTGATAACATAAGCCACATAATTCTTTTTAGTTGAAATAACTTACAAAAAGTCACAATGTTTGTTAAAATTTTTCGTTATTTATGTCATAATAATATTAATATAAATTTTTGTTAGTCATAATAAAATATTTCTTTCCAAAGTATATTTTCTATTTTATAATTATTATCATGATGAATTCGTATAAAAATTAAATCTATTATGTCGCATCTAGATATTATAATATTCAGTTGGCCATAAAAGAAGGAATATTTGTATATTAGTTACAAATTTTTGTAAATACTTTGAAGTTAAATTTTTCAGTTCTAACCGAAAACTCTAAAATTAAAAAAAATGTATTTCTGCATAGAATATATATATTGTCAAGAGAATAAATTTTTATAATATTTCCTTTAGGTATAACTTTTATTTGAATGAAACGCTTTAGTTTTGTTAAATATCTAATTTATTTTATTTAATAATTTGAATTTGTAATATATTTGAGTAAAATTGTTCATTTTTTCCATCGTATAAAATATAACGGAAATTTTGTCAATATTAATAGATTAAACTAGAAAAAAAATTTATAAATAATTATAGACTAACGATATTGACTTTGAGTGAGTTGTGAAATCAATAAGAGATATAAAACTATGCTTAGGTATAACATAAATAAATTTGTAACAACCATAAAACTTTTTAAATGATAAAGTTCAAATATGTGACTTTATTATTTTAATAATAAATAATTACATATAGCGAGTACAAGAGTACATAATATTATGTAAGTCTACTAGTTTTTTGTTTTTTTTTCTCTCTTTATTTCTTTCTTTTGAAAATGTAAAGCAATGTAAAATGAATAATTTTGAATAATTTCCTTAGACATTTTGGGCGTCATATAGTGCTAAGCATGAGAGGAAAGATGTAAGACTTCCATTCTTTCATTAAAAATTTTACATTTCAAATCTTGCTTAACCAAAAATAATGCTGTTAATAATTCAAATCATAGAATTTCATAATAATATTGAATTATTCATAAATATACATTTAAATAGTTGTTTTGGTAAGCATGTGATAATTTCAAAGAGCTAAACAATTAAGTATTTCAATCCTCAAATTTTACATATTAGGGTTCTGCTGTCTTACGTACACGAGTATACAGGGTGACCCAATTTAATCTATAGATCCAAATATCTCTTAAAATACTGAAAATACCAAAAAATGTCTCCAATGATAGTTGTTCGATACATAGAGGGTCATTACATGGTACTATTATTTTTGACCTTGAAACTTATTTTCAAGGTCATTTCGAGGTTAAGTCAACTTTTTGAATAGGGACCCCTATTTTTTATTTGATTATCGTATTCTGCGTCAAAAATTACATACGACTATGTATCTAAAAACTTTTTTTACTAATTAGGCCCCTATCAGGTACCCACAATTTACCACATTTTTTCTCATAAATTATTAACAAATGCCTTAAAATCCAGTAACCTCTTTTCCTAAAACTAAAGTCTTAAAACCCAGTAATACTTTTTCTTTAAAAAATTGTTACTAATTGGGCCCATATCAGGTATCCACATTAACACTTTTTCGGGCATTAATCCGGCAAAAATCAACATTTGTGACGTAATTATTTGTTTTTTACGAAAAATAATTTTCCACGAGTTAACCAAAAATGGTTTTGCGTCGTATGGACCTTACAAGGGCTCCTTATTTGCATATTTATTCATAATAAATCATTCAACAATCAACATTTAAGACTAAAATTTTTCAACTTTTTGAACCTGAGGAGCTCAGAATATTACTTTTAGCGTTACCCGGAAGCAACGACGTGGACGTAGTAAGTTCTGTTCCCTTCGGAGAGTTTTTTTAGCGTGAGTCCCCTTGCCTTTCACTATTGGGGTGTTTTTTTAACGTGAGTCCCTTTGCCTCTTACTATTGGGGTGTTTTTTTAGCGTGAGTCCCCTTGCCTCTCACTATCAGGGTGTTTTTTTAACGTGAGTCCCCTTGCGTCTCACTATCGGGGGGTTTTTTTAACGTAAGTCCCCTTGTCTCTCACTATCGGGGTGTTTTTTTAACGTGAGTCCCCTTGCCTCTCACTATCGGGGTGTTTTTTTAGCGTGAGTCCCCTTGCCTCTCACTATCGGGGTGTTTTTTTAGCGTAAGTCCCCTTGCCTCACACTATTGGGGTGTTTTTTTAACGTGAGTCCTCTTGTAACGTGAGTCCCCTTGCCTCCCACTAAAACTAAAATTCTTAATGTCATCCACGAAGTAACTGTTCCAAATACCCTCCGTTTTCTTTAATACATAAGCGTAAGCGACTTTCAAAATTATCAACAGTTCTGAGTAAAACTTCTCTTGGAATGGCTTCGCAAGCTCTTCGAATTCTTTCAATCAAATTTTCTCTGCTGGTGGGCTTTTGAGCATAAACAGTATCTTTAAGATATCCCCATAAAAAAAAATCAGGTGATGTAAGATCTGGTTAGCATGAAGGCCATGCAACTGGACCCGCACGTCCAATCCATCTGTCATTTTAATGGATTTTTAAAAATTGACGAACGATTAGTGCAAAGTGTGCTTGAGCTCCATCGTGTTGAAACCACATTTTTAGCCTTGTGTCTAAGGTGACATTTTCTAACCAACCAGGTAAATGTTCTGTAAGAAGCTCTAAGTAGAAAAGTCCAGTAACGATAGCATTAAAAAAGTAGTTTCCAATCAAGTTACCGTTTACTTTGCCACACCACACCATTGCACTCCATCGTCTTTGATGATACATAGGTCTGTACCAGTGGGGATTCTCATCTGACCAATAATGACAGTTATGTCTATTGAGCTGTCCATCGCTACAAAATTGAGCTTGATCAGAGAAAAGTACATATCGGAAGAACTTGGGCTCATCTTGAATCATACGTAAAGCCCATTGGCAAAAATTTACACGCACTTCCATATGCTGTGGTAATCAATATTGCGTAAGGTTAATGTGATACGTGTGATCATGTAAGGATCTTAAAATTCTTGAAGCTGTACTTTGTGGTATAATACCGATTTCTCTTTCGATTTGTCGAGTACTGATGTGAGGGTCAAGATGAACAGCCGCTAAAACAGCGACTGCTCGAGCATCATTTTCGTCGTACTCATGATGCTGGCGTTGACGAACAAGATGTCGGTCACGTGCTCTCTGAGTTAAAGTACGTATTGTTACATTAGTAGGATGTATTCTGTCTGGAAATCGCTCAGCATACAGTCTTGATGCAGCCATGTAATTATTACCACTCTCTCCCGAAACTAATATCATATCGACAATTTCACTAGGTGGATAATCAGCCATGCTGAAAGATTTGTTAAATAATTCGGATAACTAGTTCAACCGATAAATCAAGCCTAAAATGAAGACAAGTTTTAAAGATAAAAATAAAAGTAGACCAACCAAAAAGTAACTTTTAATTATTGCAATAAAATAACAACTCTTGGACAAAAAAAAAGATTTTTCAAACTTTACTCAATTTTTTTTCTTTGATTCAACTTTACATTAAATTTTTTGAAATATTATTTTCTTAAATTATTGTTTTTATTGTAATACTCTAAAATGATTATTAAAAGAGTGAAAGGTTTAGAAACTTAAAGTTGGAACAACCAATAAACCAATAAACACAGAGCTCATGGGATGTCGGTTTAAAGAACGGCTACATAAAAAGCAAAATAAATCATGAATTCAGAGTCTACAGATTGATAGTCTAACGATTTATTAGCAGAAAACGTGCTCATGCAGGATCCTAATTAGGGCCGGATTTAAAAAATATGTGTGGCTTTAAATCGATTATTTTTTATTTCGCGAAGACATTATGCATTAAAAAAAAATTTAGTCTCAAATGTTCAGGCGCGTGG